>JAJJMA010097737.1:0-18450 GCA_023529015.1 Papaver nudicaule
TAATGCTCTTCTAGTCTTCTCCTACAAGCACCCTGAGTACCTATTTTTATAAAACTAGTCTTTCCTTTACAAGGAAACTCTCCTATGTTTGGTAATCTTCTATGAATGAAAGTTCTGCTAATCTTTTTAAAAATAGTATTCCACCTCTAGAATTAGGGTGTTTTCAATGAGCCTATACCTAAAAATGGATCAGACTTCCCGATCGAGAGGCTTTTGGTCCCTCAAAAGCACTGAACTAAGAGGCAGAGAAGTTTAGCCTGCAAGTTCTCTCTTGATTACCACTTCGCATGCTTAACAACTTTTCTCGTATGGACAGACTTGAAACATTTCTTGTTCTCCAACTCTAGTCCTGCTGTCTTCTCGTCAAGAATCGATGCTTTCTTTGTTATTTCACTTGGAACTAAGTTTTGCACAACTGCTAATGATGACGACTTATTTTGCTCTTCAAGTGACAAAGGTTCAAAGACCTTAAGATTCTCGGTTGCCACCCCTTTTCTTGTCATCATCACAAATTTGCCCTCAGGCTGAGGTGAACCTGACCCATCGATTACCTCATCTTCCTCTTTAGATTCTTCTTTGTTGTTGACGATTGTGGTAGTTTGCTTGCGGTTTTGCCACCATGCTAGTCTCAACTACGGATGTAATTTCCAACATCCTTTCTTAGAGTGTCGATTGTGCAATTTTCACAGTATTGGTTCGCTTTGTCAGCGACCACATAATTTGTCCTCCCCTCTTTTTGGACAATTCTCGCAATCTCCTTCTTCAGTTCTCGATTGCTTTGCTCCAAGGGGTTGATTCTTCATCTCAATATACATGGCTTTCTTACAAGAATCGTCAATGTCAGTTGTTGTGAATAGTGACAACTCTGCCAGTATAGCGAACATTAGTCCTCATTTAAATTTCTCAATAGTTTTCGAATCTCTCATATTCTTATTCAATGCTATAGCTTGCTTGTGCAATTCGGTAATGTATTCTTGCACGTTTTCTTCCTTAACTTGTCGCAAGAACTGCTATTGTTCACTCAATCGTTCTTTATAGCCAATTGGGTAAAACTGATTTTGGATACTTGTTGTGAATTGCTTCCAAGTAGTTCCCGATGGCTCTTTGCTAAGAGCCAAAACTGATGTATGTGCTTACTACCAAATTAAGTCATGTTCATCAAGTCTTAGTCTAGAGAAACTTACCCGTTGTTCTTCAGTAAATCCCTTGGTGCTGAAATAAACTTCCAAAGACTTGAGCTAACCATCCAATTCTCTGGATTCAAGTCCCCACTGTATGCTGGGATTTCAATCCATGCCTCCACTTTGAATGGCGAACTGTCCACGAACTGTGGCTGTTTTTCTGACTCGGAATTCTCTGGTGGTTTAGGATGTGCAGTTTGTAACTTTTCTAGCATACCCATTATAGTATCTATCTTCTCTCGCATTGTTTTCATCTCTTCCTCCAACTTCTCCATAACGTCTCCTTGTGGTTTTGATGATGATGAGGCAGATGCTTTCTTTCTTCTATCAATATTAGGATCTAATGGTAAAATTTCGTTACTCATGTATCGAAGCCCTTTCATTCATCACCGGGAACATTGCCTATTTACCGTTTGCGTTCTGATATCACTGATCAATTTCTGGACCCCAATATGATAGATAAACCGAAGTAAACAAGAACAATAATAATACACAATAAAAATCAAAATTTAATTGTTTAGGCTAAAGAATCTTACAATGTCTTTCCTTTAGGTTTTCTCTGTCCTAGGTGTTGCTTCTTTTCCCTTGAATTCCATGTCTAAGGCTCTTCTAGACTTTTCCTCCTGTCCCTCAAGCACCCTGAGTACCTATTTATAAAGTAGGATTCTGTAAAACTAGTCTTTCATTTACAAGGAAACTCTTCTATGCTAGGTAATCTTCTATGAATGAATGTTCTACTATTCTTTCTAAGAATGGTATTCCACCTCTACAATTACTTGGAGAGTAATTCAATTGTTTGAAACCTAGGTATAGGGTGTTTTGGCCTATACCTAAAAACGGATTAGACCTCCCCCATCAGGAGGCTTTTAGTCCCTCAAAAGCACTGAACTAAGAGGCGGGGAAGTTTTACCTGCATCATCGCTCTTGAGTACCACTTTGCATGCTTAACACTTTTCCCGTGTGGACATGCTTGAAACATGTATTGTTCTCCAATGCTAATCTTGCTGTCTTCTCGTCAAGAATCGGTACTGATTCTCGGTATTGACTTCTGCACTAATGACTTCTTCTTGTATCACAGTTGCCACCCCTTTTCTTGTCATCATCACAAATTTGCCGTCAAGCTGAGGTGAACCTAACACATCGATTACCTCATCTTCTTTTTCGGATCCTTCCTAAGAGTGTCAATCAATTTTGCAATTATCACAGTATTGGTTCGTCTTGTCGGCGACCACATAAGTTGTCCTCCCTTCTTTTTTGACAGTTCTCACAATCTCTCCTTCGGTTCTTGATTTCTTTGCTCAAAGGGGTTGATTCCTCTCAATATACATGGCTTTTTTACGAGCATCGTCAATGTCAGTTGTTGTGAATAGTTACAACACTATCTGTATCGCGAACAAGTCCTCTTATATTTTTCTCAATAGTCTTTGAATCTCTCATATTCACATCCAATGTTATAGCTTGCTTGCGAAATTCAGTAGAGTATTCTTGTACGTTTTCTCTCTTAACTTGTCGGAAGAACTATCATCGTTCACGTAATCGTTCTTTATTGCCAATTGAGTAAAACTAGTTTTGGATAGTTGTTGTGAATTGCTCCCAAGTAGTTACCGGTGGTTCTTTGCTAAGAACCAAACCTGATGATGTTCATCAAGTCTTGGTCTTGCGACACTTACCCGTTGCTCTTCAATTAATCCCTTGGTGCTGAAATAAATCTCCAAAGACTTGAGCCAACCATCCAATTTCTCTAGATTCAAGTCCCCGTTGTATGCCGGGATTTCAATCCTTGCCTCCATTTTGAATGGTGAACTGTCCACGAACTGTCGTTGTTTTTCTGACTCATAATTCTCTAGTGGTTAAGGATGTGCAGTTTGTAACTTTTCTAGCATACCCATTATAGTATCTTTCTTCTCCCGCATTGTTTTCATGTCTTCCTCCATCTTCTCCATAGCGTCTCCTTGTGGTTGATGATGATGATGAGGCAGATGCATTCTTTCTTCTATAAATATTAGGATCTGATGGTAAAATTTCGTTACCGTTGGATCAAAGCCCTTTTATTTATCATCGGGAACATTGCTTATTTACCGTTTGCGCTCTGATACCACTGATCAATTTTTGGACCCATTGTGATAGATAAACAAGAACAATAGTAATACTAAGTGTTATGCTATAGAAATCATAATTTTATTGTTTAGGATAAAGAATTTTACAACGTCTTTCCTTTATGTTTTCTTTGCCCTAGGTGTTGCTTCTTTTCCCTTGAATTATGTCTAATGCTCTTCTAGTCTTCTCCTCCTATCCCTCTTCAGGTACCATGAGTACCTATTTATAGAGTAGGATTAGTCTTTCCTTTACAAGGAAACTAATCTTCTATGAATGGAGGTTCTACTATTCTTTCTAAAAATAGTATTCCACCTCTAGAATTGCTTGGAGAGCCATTCAATTGCTTGAAACCTAGGTATAGGGTGTTCTTAATGGGCCTATACCTGGTTGGAGAACAAAAAGGAAGGAAACTGCAAAAACAATAAAATATATTATAATAATGGAACAATTGTATATGTTGTAGTATCCTAAAACGATTAACATCTTATTATTGTATTTTTCTTTTGTTTAGCCAGTTGAAATTTGGGAGATGATTCGGATGATTGCTACTGCTCGAATAGTGATGCCAAATGCAATGGTCAGGTTATCAGCGGGTCGTGTTCGATTTTCTATGTCTGAGCAAGCACTTTGCTTCCTTGCTGGTGCCAATTCAATTTTTACAGGTGAGAAGTTGTTGACAACTCCTAACAATGATTTTGATGCAGATCAAATGATGTTCAAAGTTCTGGGGCTGACACCAAAAGCTCCAGATTTTGATCAAAAATCTACATCTTTTGAAACTGAGAGATGTGAAGAAGCAACCGCCTCATAGTCGTAGTTCATGTATTGATATTTATCTTTTATTAAATAGTAAATCACCAAGTACCTATCCTCTATGTAAGCTTTTTTTGTCGGATAAAGTTTTCGAAATTTAAATATGAATCCAGCCTTGTGAGTTAACGTTACTAGGAACCATTTACAAAACTTGATTAGATCTTAAGATCCTGATATTATTTCTCTTAGAAACCAAAAATAAACTTAAAAAATGCAATATTCGGTGGCTAGATATAAATATCCTAATGTGGTTTTCTTTAACCCTATTTGTATTTCTGGTGGACTTTGTTTGTTATCACCTCACTGAAATGGGTAGTGATCATTGTCCCATAATTTTAGTCAACTCTAAACTTGAAAGCTCTACTAAAAAGCCTTTTAGAGTTAACTGAGCTTGGTTTAGAGACAATAGATATGCTCAGGTTATTAGTGATAATTGGACTTTGTAAGGGTAGAAAATGCCTTTGCATAATAATAGCATCCTAAGGGCGAAGGTGTATCAGTGAGGCCACTAATGAGAAGTATGGAATCATTGGTAGAAGCTGTGGGCGAAGCATTTCAGAAGATGGCATACTAGCGGGATGCACAGAACGAGCTAGCAAGCAAAGTAGCGTCAGCGAGAGTAAGGGTGTTACAGCGGGGGTAGTTGAGAAGTGGTTGAGCATTTATTACTCGTCAGAACGGATAGATTGTCAGAGTTGACTTATTGACTCAGTGGAAACCTCGTCAGCAATCCTTATCTTTAAGAAGACTTGCCCGCCAAGACTAATTAAGCGAAATACTACCTCGGCGACATGCCTTGTCGGCGAGTAGAGACAAGTTAGTGTCAGAACATTATTTGTTTGTATTAGTTGTCGGCGAGTAGAGACAAGTTAGTGTCAGAACATTATTTGTTTGTATTAGCTGTATAGCACTTTGTAATCCTCTATAAATAGCAAGAGAAACCTTTGAGAAAAGGGTTGGACACATTTCGGATTGGTCTAGAGAGAGGAAAAGTATTTTACTTGTTCTCCATAGCCCAAGACTGAGATTAGGGTTCTTATTGAGAGATCAAACTTAGAAGATTTGCAAGGTAAGAGAGAGTTGTAATCATGCTTATAGTAGTGATAACCCTTGGATGTAGTCCTCACTTATGAGGGCGAACCAAGTAAAACCTCTTGTCAAGTATCTCTAACCTTTATCTCTTCCATACTTCTATATGGTTTGATAGATGTATGCTTAGGAATGATTCTATGTGTGATGATGTATGATATTTGGGTGTACTGTCTAAGATGTAACCATTGGGATTTTAGACTGTTACATTGGGATATAGATTGGTATGATCTATATGTTGAAAATCTCGCCGGTAGTGTTGTTACTTACCCTTTTTTGTTATTTGGAGGCGTAAATCTCGCTGTTAGGATCTTTTCTTTGTTTTCCTCCTCGATTTGACATATATAACATATATTGTATCATGTTATCATGCTCTGTTGGGAAAGCAAGGCTATTTTTAGTAATTAATACCGCCGTAGAAGGGTTTTTTAGCCTAGAAATTGAAGTTTGCTCGCTTGACCTAAGGGTTCATCACATATTTCACCTTTGTCACATGAGTAAGAAAGGAAGTGGTCTTCTTGAGTGGAAAAAATGTTATTTTTAGTATGATTCTTACCATACCGTAGAAAAACAAGTTACTTTGAGCTTGTTTGTGAGTCATATAAATATATATTTCCGGCAGATTAATATTATTTCTCGGTGAGTTAATGAGAATTTTGAGGTCACAGATGAAGCTGTTTTCAAACTTTCTTAAAATAGTCGTCGTACTGCTATTTTGATCGAAAAATCACAATCGCCTATGATGTTTTCTTAAAATAGTCGCCGTACTGCCATTTTGATCGAAAAATCACAATCGCCTATGATGTTTTTGCAATTTTTGTCATGATTAGATCATTATCTGTACCACATGTGATTTGAAGCTGCCACTTTTGTCCTTCATTCATCAACATTCTGAAAAAGCAATCCAACTAACTTATTTGGCATTTACCCACAGTACTAACAGAGCAATACTGTCAGGAAGTGTGTTTGTCTTCTATTACAGATCTTCGGCGAATGGTCCTAGAGGAAGAAGCGGCAAAGCCCCAGCGGGTAGGCCTCCACGATACCCTATCCTTCATACACCAGTGACGTTTCCCAGTAGCCACAACACCAGAAGCAGGGGAGTAGAGCCAACTGGTTTGCCAGATCCCTCTTTGGCAAGTTCATCTCGGCGGTCACCTGTTCAGCGAACACTTCGCCAAGAGGAGGTTTACATGGAAGATATCACTCACTTGGAGAATGCGGGAGGAACACCTGAGCCTAATGCACTACTGCGGAGGGTTAACAGCGAAATAGAAGCAAATACCTTCGGCGAGCACATTGACAGAGGGAGAGTCACTCAGAGAGCCATCGGCGAGTCGTCTAATGTTGCGGGAGCAGTTCAGAACACTAGTGCAAGGGGTACAGTATCAGCTAATGAAATCCCAAGAGCTATCGGCGAAGCACCCCATGTGGCAGAAGAAGCACAAGCAGTAGTCGCTGAACCTATCACGGCAGGAGATATTCCACAGGCTGCTAGTGGAAATGATGCGACGATAATACCAGGCACTACCATAACTCGCCCAGTGGTGGTAGCAGATAACACAGGGTCCACTAATACTACATAAACTTTGCTAAAGAAAATCCTTGAGGTGAACAATCGGCAAGCGGCTCAGATGTAGAGGCAAATGCAGTTACAGATGGAAACTGTACTTCAAAGCCACAAAGAATTGATGGCGGAAAACAGGAAAGTGGCGCAAAGCAGGAGCCATGCATCCCATTCACATACAACTCGCCGATCAGAAAAAACTGGAACTAGCACAATGGAAGTCTCAGATTCATCGACGAAATACGATGAGAGGGGTGGAAGGAAGGAAATGTTTAGAAGAGATAGCGAAGAGTATAGTGATTCTGGAAGACGGAACAAGATAGATAAGGGCATGAAGAAAGAGCTTCGCCAGTTAAAAACCAAAGTAGCGGCTTTAAGTGGATCTTTAAAGGACTTGAAATACAAGGTGGCACTCTCAGAGGCACAGAAAACACCCTTTCAAGATTGTATTACATACGGGTATGTGTCCACAAGGTTCTCCATGCCAAAATTCACATCCACCTTTGATGGGACTGGAGATCCCGCACAACACTTGAGAAGTTATAAGCGAGACTTGGCGGCATGGGTAGGGTCAGATCCCATAATGCGCATGGCATTTCCCGCCACACTCAAAGATGAAGCCTTAGCTTGGTTTGATGGGTTGGAGGAAGGAAGAATCAAATCTTTTAGTAAATTGGAAAGCAAGTTCTTACGTACATTTATTCAGAACAACAGAAGTCGACCTGGCGTGGAAAGACTGTTCAACATCAAGAGAAGGCCCCCAGAGACCTACAAAAGTTTTATTCAAAGATGGAGAAAGTCGAGCAGCGAAGTGGGAACATCGGTATCTGACAAAGAGAAAATAAGAGCATTTATTAGCGCTTTGGAGACATCAGACCCAATGTATCAAAAACTATTCTGGGAGGCGCCAAAGGATATGAAAACTTTTAGGGCTATGCAGGATGAATGGATAAATTATGAAGAAATCCAAGCAGAGGAGCTTCGCTTAAAAAGAGAGAGAGTGAAGCAAATTCATTCGATCAATAATTATTCTCTGGAGGAGCAGGAAGAAATAAGAAAAGAGTGGAAGAAAGCAGAGCAGCAGAGGTTGGCGCAAATTCCCTCTTCGGCGATGGTAGTACCTGAAGTAGTAAAGCAACAACCGCAAGTTACCGCCGAACAATATTGGAATTCACAGAAGCGAGAAAATTATGATGGTAGAGATAGGAAAGATAATCGAGGAGGCAACAATGGCAGAGGTGGAAGAGATAATCGACGAAGTGGGAATGGCGATAAAAGATACAATGGAGATAACCGAAAATTTGGTAGAGGCAACCAGCAGCCTTTCCAAGACGCTACCTTACCAAAGTTACGTGTTTCTTATACTGACGCATGGGGAAAAATCGAGAACTCAAACTGCAGAGATGATATCCGCTATCCATACAATAGAAGAAATCCCAGAGTCCCGCCAACTAACACCAATTCCTTTTGTCAATTCCATCAGTTCCACGGCCATACAACTGAAAACTGTACCGGCGTGCAGCAGGAAGTCCACGGGTTCATTCGCTTGAGGAAATTCCAGGAATTCCTTGAATTGCCACCGCCACCTTCTGTCATGGTTCAGCCAATTCAAGCCATTCCAGCTCAAGCTCCAAATGTGTATGAGGTAAAAGTAGAGCGAGACTTGTTGGAATCGGACAGTTTCTCCATTGTGCATTCAAAGATCACTAGGGATGAGTTCCACGATAATGTCCTATCTAGAGTGCATAAGCGAGATAGAATGGGAAATGAAATTTGTAGCGTCGCGGCTAAGCAAGAACCCCTGCAGGACTGGATGAAGGCTTGTGTATGTTTCTCCGCTGACGAGATACCGCCAGAAGGAAGGAATCATAATAACCCTCTGGTTCTCACTATTCAAATGGGGAAATTCAGATTGCCTAAAGTGCTTATTGATCCGGGCAGTTCGGTGGATATTATTTTCAACTCTGCATATGAGGCCATGAAAGCGAAAGACACCGAAATCCCTTCGCCGACAGTTTCCTCGTACAACATTTATGGATTTAATGGGATTGCTTCTAAGCCTAAAGGCGAAATTGAATTCAAAATCATGATCTGTGATGAATACTTCTTGAACACTACTCTTTGCATTGTGGATGTTGATTCGCCGTATGCTGCCATCCTTGGAAGACCATGGCTCCACATCCTAAAGGGGGTACCTTCCACTTACCATCAGCGTCTAAGGTTTCCAACACCTATAGGAGTCACCGAATATGTAGGAGATTTGGCAGCGGCAAAAGCTTGTAATACAACAGATATACAAATGCGAGAAAATAGAAAAGCCAAAATTGCAGAGAAAAATAAGCAAGGCAAAGAAGCTATAAAGAAGCAGGAGATCCAAAACTTCATCGCTGACCCCTCAACATATGTGCATTCGGTAAACTCAGTAGAAGATTCGGCGAAGCCTGATGTAGGGGGTAAAAACCCCTCGGACCACGTGTCTCGCATCCAGGAAGTAAAACCACACCGAAAGGATTATGCAGCGATGATTCGAACTGATAGAGGAAGAGAAGTCGCACTTGAGCGAAGTAAAGTCTCGGAGTAGAAAAGATTCGGACTACGCCAAAGGACCGAAGTTCGGGAATCAGCTTCGGAGTGTAAACCGCCTTACTCGACAGAAACTGACACCACCACGATTGAGTCTTTTGTCTTTATTAGCTGTAAACCACCCAAGCTCGGCCTATATAAGGCGAGCTTGGAAAACGTTGTAAGGGTTGGATTCTTGTTTGGTTGAGCCTAAGTAGCAAGAGAGAGATTAGGTTTGTAATCTCCTCTGGTTCCTTAGGGTTTAATTCTTGTAATCTCAGCATTAGCAATACACAAAAAGTCTTCTTTATCTTATCTTATTGTCTTACTTAGCTTTTAATTACTGTTCATAGCATCCTCGATGCTGTTCTTGCTGTCTTCGGACTGCAAACCACAACTAAATACTGTATGTGCGAGTAGATCTGATGGCTTTGGTACCTGGAGTGCTTATGCAGATTTTCTACTCGTACAGTTTGGCGCTAGAAAGAGGGACGATTAAAACAACTTAGGGTTTGCCTGTAAAATTTCGGGTTTTCAAATTTTTTGTTTTATCGTCTTTATAATCTTCTTCAGAGATTTTTTCAAAAGTTTGTTTCCATGAAAATAGCTCCTGTGTCTTAAGCATCTAAATGACTTTAAAGGCTTTAGTGTGTTTAAGAACCTTTTGAGCATAGCATCAGATGGCAAAGTTATCCATTAAAGAGTTTTTGTAACTTCGGTATGATAAAATAGATCTCCGACAGACTTTAAAACTCCTGCAGTAAAAACTCCAAGCGAAAAACCAATTCGTGCAGAACCTCAAAATCCATTTCAGGGTTTTCAAAGCCCATGATTTCCATCTAATTTAAGGTTTCAAAATATTCATGCTATTTGTCAAAATCCATCTTAGGGTTTTTAAATTCCATAATATACATCAACATCCTTGAGGGTTTTCAGACTTCATACATCAGAATCAACTTTAGGGTTCTAAGATTTCATAAAAAACATCAAATCCATTTTCTAGGGTTTTCAAATTTTATAATATACATCAAAATCCACTTTGGAGTCTTCAAATTTTATCATAAACATTGAAATCCATGTTAGGGTTTTTAAACTTCATAATATGCGTCAAAAGTCCATTTTTAGGGTTTTTTAAATTTCTCGCTATAATTGGAAATAAAACTTCATAAAAGGAACAAGGCGAAAAGGCATGATTTAGGCTACAAAACAAAATAAACGGTTAAAGATATATCTAAAAAGGGCAAAAAGGACATTCAGTTTCGCCTGAAAAGTCAGTTGTAGAGTAGATTTACATGGCCGACAAAGTACACTGTGCTAGCCGCCGTGGACCTCACGGGTTTTTTGTTTCTTGACAGGTCACAGCTGAATGGCTTCTCAATCGGATCAGACGCCGAGGTCGCAAAAAGAATCGTCGAACCAAGTCGCCAGAATTAAATCACGAAGGGAAGAACCAATACAAGTCGCTCGATGCAATTCAATGATTCATGCGAGGGAAAGCGTCAGCTCAAGAGGCAGTAGTTTTGGGGGAAGAATTCACAAAAGAGATAAAGATGGGAAAGAAATAATGATTGTCGCCGAAGCTAGAAAATTCGAGCCATGGCAACTAAAACCAATACTTTATTCAGCAGCAGACCTTCCCGAAGATGGCCCGAGCAATAACCCCCTGGTGATAACAGTAAATATAAACAAGGCAACAGTATCTCGAATTCTGGTAGATCCAGGAAGCTCCGTAGATGTACTATTCGGAATGGCATACAGGGAATATTTCTCAAGCATCCCATTAATGCCTTCGGACTACACCATCTACGGATTCAATGGAAGGGCGTCAAAACCAAAGGGAGACATTACCCTACCGATATACTTGGCTTCAATGGAACTTAAAACAACATTCTGTGTCTTGGACATAGAATCACCATACAATGCCATCCTGGGACGACCATGGTTGCATGGAATCTTAGGGGTGCCCTCTACACTACATCAGAAACTCAGATTTCCAACTCCCGAAGGCATCGGTGAGATCAAAGGCGAGGGCTCGGAATCCAAAGCGTGTCATGAGAAAGATGTCGACCAAAGAAAAAATGCGCGACGCAACCGAAGAAAAAGATATAAGCAGCAGAAGGAGGCGATGATTCGCGAGGAAATTAATCAAATATTGCAAGGAAAAAAGACAATCACGAAGGAAGCACCGAAGGACCCTAGTGCCATGAACGACGACACTCCGAACTTCACGCCAACAGAGCCCACCGAAGAGATAAATATCGGAAACAGTGAAGAACCGAAGATTGTAAAAATTGGAACGTTAATGTCAAAAGAGCAGCGAGGCGAGTTAGAAGATTTACTAAAGGAATATGCCGATGTCTTCGCTTGGAAGATGAGTGAGATGCCTGGAATAGACCCCAGCTTGGCCTGCCACCACCTAGATATAAACCCTTCGGTGCGACCATTCAAGCAGCGGCCTCGAAAGCTAGCGGACGTATACCAGACGACGGTCGAATCAGAATTACACAAGATGATTGAAACAAGAATTATCAAAAAGATACAATACGCAGATTGGATATCTAACATGGTCATTGTACCAAAGAAAAACAAAGGAGTACGTATATGTATCGACTTCAACAACTTAAACAAGGCGTGCCCCAAGGATCCCCACCCCTTGCCCATCATAGACCAAATGGTTGATGCGACTGCCGGACACGAGCTACTAAGTTTTATGGATGGTTATTCTGGGTACAACCAGATTCCATTGGCAGAGGAAGATCGAAAACATACGGCGTTCCTAACATCCAACGGACTATACTGTTATACCAGAATGCCATTCGGATTAAAGAACGCCGGTGCCACTTACCAGAAGGCCATGGAGAATATCTTTCGTCCTTGGTTAAAAAAGACCGTCGAAGCCTACGTAGACGACATGTTGGTCAAAAGCAAAAAAGCCGGCACCCATGTGCAGGACCTTCGGGAAATACTGGAAAAGATGCGACAAATCAACATGAAAATCAACCCAGCAAAGTGCATCTTCGGAGTAACCTCTAGAAAATTCTTGGGATACATAGTTACAAAAACTGGCATCGAAGCAGATCCGCTAAAGGTGCAAGCAATCCGAGAAATGCCTTCGCCAGCAACCATAAAGGAGGTGCAAGCTTTAAACGGGAGGTTGGCTGCTCTTAGCAGATTTATTGCACGATCCTCGGATCGATGTAAGGACTTCTTTAGCATTCTGAAAAAGGGTGAACCATTCGCGTGGACAGATGAAAGGGAGGCCGCTTTTCAAGGGATCAAAACTTACCTAGCAAGCTTACCAGCCTTACAACGCCCAGAGAAAGACGAAAACTTGAAACTATATATAGCCGCAAGCAAGGACGCCATCAGTGCAGTGCTAGTAACAACCAAAGAAGAAGAGAAACCAGTGTACTACATTAGTAGGACACTTTTTCCAGCCGAGAAGAATTACACCAAATTGGAGCAGCTAATCCTCGCGCTGGTAGTAGCAACGCAAAAGCTTCGGACTTACTTTCAAGCCCACAAAATAATTGTGCTAACAAAAACACCAATCGAGTCCATTCTGAAAAATCTCCAGGCAGCAGGAAGAATTGCGAGATGGAACGCTCAAATTGGACAATACGACGTGGAGTATGAAATCAGAACGACATTAAAGTCCCAGATCATCGCGGACTTCTTGGCCGAATTTCCAATAAAAGAAGACTACGAAGACGAACCAATGTTGGGAATTGAAGACGACGATGGTCCCGAAGACTTGCTAGAACAGTACCATTCTCGGAGGTGGGAAATTTTCATTGATGGATCGGTAAACAGTGACGGCCGAGGTATTGGCATAGTCTTTACATCGCCCGAAGGAGAGCGCACCGTCATTGCACTTCGCTTGGAGTTCGAAGCAACAAACAATGAAACAGAATATGAAGCACTGATTCATACCTTAAAGCGAATGATCAGCATGGAAATTCAGGAAGCAAGAATTACAACGGACTCGCAACTGGTCGTACGACAGCTAGACGGGAGTTACCAGTCTAATGATTTGTTATCTAAGTATAAGAAGTTGGCAAGAAGGCTCATGTCGAAAATTCCGCATCTCAAAATACGACACATTTGCAAAAAGGACAATAGGCACGCAGATGCTCTGGCGTTCATAGCCTCCAAGGTAACAGATAACAACATCATCTCCATCGAAATCGGAAGAGTGAAGCAATCATCAATAGCAGCCGAAGAAGGAGAACTGGTGATGTCTATCCAAGAAGAACATGACGATTGGAGAACTCCCATAAGAAAGTACTTGGAAAACAAAGAATTACCAAGCAATCCACTAGAGGCACACAAAGTGATTAGTAGATCTGCTAACTACCGACTTATAGACGGAGTCTTACACCGACAATCCTTCCTGGGGCCCTTGTTAAGATGTGTGCACCGAGTAGACGGAATTGCACTAATGAAAGAGCTGCACAGCGGCGAGGCAGGTACCCACAGCGGCGCAAGAGCATTAGCACAACGAACAAAAGCCCAAGGGTACTATTGGCCATATATGCATGTCGATGCAAAGAGCATCTCGCAAAAATGTGATCCATGTCAAAGATTTGCTAAGCGAATCCACGCGCCAGCAACAAACCTGAACTCGGTCTTAAGCCCATGGCCATTTGCCAAATGGGGGGTAGACATTGTCGGACCATTTATTCCAGGAACGGGGCAGCGAAGATACATAATAGTTGCAACCGATTACTTCTCCAAATGGGTCGAAGCTAAAGCCTTGCGAAGTCACACGGGGAAAGAAGTGTTCACCTTTTTCTGGGAGAATATATTATGTCGTTTTGGAGTACCTGCGGAGATAGTTTCGGATAACGCCCAAGAATTCCTCACTGCCGAAGTTAAAGAACTGCTAAATCAATACAACGTAAGGCTTGGTACATCGACGCCAATCTATCCTCAAAGTAACGGGCAGGCCGAATCAACAAACAAAACCATAGGAGACAATTTGAAAAAGCGCGTGTTGCCACACAAGAAGCAGTGGTGCGAACATTTGCACAATGTACTATGGGCATTCCGAACTTCACAAAGGCGAGCAACGGGGATGACTCCTTTTCACCTTACATATGGGACCGAGGCAGTTCTGCCTACGAAAATAATGATACCAACGGACAAATACAAAGCGTGGGAGCAGAACCTATCAGCAGATTTAATATATGCAAAATTGGACGACCTCGAAGAAGAAAGAGAGGAAGCTCGGCAGCACATTATCAACTACCAGAAAGGGGCTGCCCGAGGCTACAACAAAAAAGTGATCGAACGAGAATTTCAACTTGGCGAGCTAGTGTTACGCGAAATACCTCCCTATCAGAAAGGAAACGCGGGAAAGCTAGAGCCAATATGGGAAGGCCCGTACACAATAAAGCAGAAAGCGGGAAAAGGAGCATACAAGCTAATCGACGAAAAAGACGGTCTCGGACTCGGAAACGCATGGAACGCCAAATATATCAGGAAGTATTACTCTTAAATGTACAATGTACCTCAAAATAAAGGACACTTTGCCACAAAAGCTCCGAATCAAACACCAAAATCATGATCTGGTTGAAAGGCTGTAACGCCAAAATAGGCTGTAACGCCAAGGCAAAAACGCCAAACAAAAAAAAAATAGGCTGTAACGCCGAGGCAAAAACGCCAAACAAATGAAATAGGCTGTAACGCCGAGGCAAAAAAGCCAAACAGAGCCAGTGCACATATAAACCGTAAGGGCCCTACGAGTTATATGGCACGGTCCTCTACCCACAAGACACCCTGATAGCGGTGAACACTTTGAATCAAGGCTACATAAGCCGATGATACATTCGTGTTCACTACCAAACGGCCACGAGGAGTAAACGTTCTCGGGCGCCGAAGGGACGATAAATGGGACTAACATCTACCTATAGAGGAAGATGGAACCCCGAGGCAGCTACCTCGTTCTGAGAAATAAGGAACGAAGTACGCAGCCAAGGGACCCCTCTAAAAAACAGTCTCAAGGGGGGACAGTCAAAGATTTGAATGGGTTGGACTTTAGGCCGCGATAAGGGAAAAGTGCCATGTCTAAGCTCCAGCTTTGACCGGCACTCCCCCATTGTGTTACTTTATTATTGAAAAAAGGGGCACCCATGTTAACGCTTACATTCGCTAAGGCTAAAGGTCATCAGGGCATTAACATGCCCTCGAGGAGGATACACAGCTATCTTCGATACCTACCTAATGTATTAAGAATATAACGGGTGTCTCCGACATCAATAGCCAGTGTTTTGCTTCAAACCAGTGCGAGTAACTTAAAGCCTTTGGGAGGGGTGACCGTACGCCCCCACTAGCTTGGTTCACTATCCCTAACATCGAAGTAAGCCCCGAAGTCGCACCTAAAGCAACCACATTAGCCAGAAAAGAAGGGCAGCAGCAAAGCAAACATTCAATTCAAAAAGGGAAAACTCAAATTCAACAAGCTACAATAAACCATAGTCAAAGAACAAAAACAGCAAAGAAAATTCAAGCAAGATATTGTCCACTTAAAAACTCTTCATATTCTCTTGGGTGGCGTCATTGATCAGGGCATCATCGGTCCCCGAAGCACCAGCAGGTTGAACAGAAGCTTTCACAACCTCACTTCCTCCAGTTCCTTCATCCATGTCCTTCTTCGAGACCCCCTTAGGCATATCACCGACATGATTCTCGACATTCACATCACCTCCATTACCTGTGCTTTCCTCCTCTGAAATATCAAGCTCACCATTTTCCAATGCAACCCTCAGATCTGCTAACGCCTGCTTCGCATATGGGCAAGGAATAAGTCCTTTGTCGGACTCCAGAAACGCGTCAGCATCATTCACTCCTTCGTCATAATAAGGAGGCTGTATGCTAAAATCTCTAAACACATCTCTCACATGATGACGACTAAACAACTTAGTTCGATCCTCTTCCCCACTGATATGACTACGGAGCTCCAGAATTTCTTGACCACGAGTCACGAGCAGGTCGTCTTTTTCTTTGCAAGCATTTTGCGAAAGTTGGAGTTCGTTCTCCTTAGAAGCCATTGCGGAATTAAGTTGGGAAACATGTTTCCTCTCAGCCTCCAGATTCTGAACGTATTCTTCTTGCTTCTGAACAATGGTTTCAAGTTGTTTAGAAAGATCATCCTTCTCTTTTTCCAAACTCTGAATAACAGCATCAAGACGAACAATCTCCAGCCTTTGCGTCTCATTCAAATCCACCAGGTACACCCCATGATGCTTTTGCTAAAGACGATAAGACAAAAACCAAATCATCACAAAACCTCCAGCACTTAAGAAACAATTCCAAAAACAAAAACATGCACTTACAGCCTCAAGAAAAGCTTGATGCTGCGCAGGAGATGAGGCAAGAACGTCTCTATCCCACTTGCCAGAATACGCTTGCGAAAGGAACTTAGCAAAAGAAGGGTCCAATGGATGCTTCAACGGATCCCTGGCATGCGCTCTCAAATGATCAGAGAGGTCTTCGGCATAAGGGCCAGGAATAGAGCTTCGTTCAAGAAATCTCTGTGCTTCCTCGGTCGAATAAGGCCTTCGCACAAAGCCGACGGGACCAGAAGGATGATTCAGCGAAGATTCTACAAAACAGTCACTCGGAGCAGGCTGGCTAGCAAAAGTAGGAGCGGCAGGCCTTTGAGATGACGTGATAATCGGGGAATGAAACGTCACCACACCCTGCGAAACTAGACCACTTTCGGACACAACTACCTGCTTCTCCGAAGTCTCAACCTTTGCAACTTCGGTATTCCTGTCATCGGGTCTTCTCGGGGGCCCAACGGGAACAATTGCACCCTTGTCAATGCTCTTTCCAACAGCCTTCTGAGAACCAACAGTTCGATGCATAGTTTGCAAAAACTTCTTATTCACACTACTTAGAACAGGCTTCTCACGATTAGGATCACTCAAAGAAAACTTCATCGAACTTTCTTTAACCCGAAGCACCTTCACCTGCTACAGCAAACAGTCGAGATAGTCAGGTTCCAAAACAGAGGCAGATATCCATACCTAGAAAGCATCTGAGGCACATAGTATTTTCTCACCGGACTATCTTGACTCTTTTCATCATCTGGTTTCGAAACCTCCTTTCTTTTCCTAGAAAGATCAATCTGTTCCTGAACTAGTGGGTTTCCTAACTCAGGTTTCTGAAAAAAATATCACATTAGAAAAAACAGTAAGGGAACATTCACCTACTTACACATATATATCACACAAAGTACCTTCTCTTTAGCAGCAGCTATTCTTTCCTGAAATCCTTTACGTTTCTCCTCGGAGAAATGAACTTTAAAGAATTCAACAACAGGAAACTTGTGATCCTTCCTGAACTTCGTTCGTTCAATCCTTTTCTCTTTATCTTCGTAACCAAAAAGAACAGGACCTTCGATAAGAATAGGTTTAGAAAACCATGCCTCACCACCACGAAGAAGTGCATTCGCTGCAGACCCAGGAGAAAACACGTCGCTCATAACATGCGAAGTATCAGAAGACTTAACCAAGCTTACGCCCCAAGGGACCCTCGCTGTAGGCAAGCCCTCTTCTGCTTTAAAATACTTAAAAAAGTTCTCGGCAGTCCAAAAATCTGGCGAACGTTTGAATGACTCAGGAAGATTTTCATAATAAAAAGATTTGCCAGTCGAACGGGCAACCCACTCCCGGATAATTCGGATGGAATTTCCATCCAGTTGCATCACGCCACAGGAAGGATGGATTCGAGAGTAAATTTCATAAAAAAGAGGATTCTCAGGGTCGTATAACGGAATTGGAAGACCGGAACCAAGCTGTTCGCCGGAAACAATTAGTTTTCTGTCATTGCACTGATGAGAAGAAAGTAACTCAGGAGATAAATCGGCCTTGCCTAAACTTTTACAGGAGAAAAGACTTGCATCAAAGCCAAAAGCTTTGGCTTTTTCTTCCCAAGAAGATCCCTGAAGGTTAACTATCTTTCGAGAAGATCCACTCCCAGACTGCATATTCACCACGGGAATTCGAAGAATAATCACAGAAAAGAACAAGTAAAGAAGAAAGTAAGAAACCGCAGAAGCCTAAAAGACAGTAGATCTAACCAGGGGAGACTAAGAAGCACTAAGGAAATAAAGGAAACTAGAAGAAGGAAAAA
>JAJJMA010097740.1:8861-20962 GCA_023529015.1 Papaver nudicaule
TTGGGCTTTTGGAAATGAATCTTTGTTCTTGCTAAGATGTTTTATTGGATGTGCCAAGTGCAAAGGAAATTTTGTGCATCCGTAAAAACATCATGTACTGCCCCCATCAATGCAATATCCCTATCCGTTATTATCACCCCCGGAGTTTGACCCTTGTAGATTTTTTTCAATTCGTTTAGTGCCCACTTGTAGTCGTCCCTTGTCTCGTGTTGCATAAAACACCAAGCCACAGTAAATGCCAATTTCTCTGATGTCTGACCCACGATGTTCAATAAAGGCAGATTGTACTTATTGGTTTTATAAGTGCAATCCATCATCAATATATGAGGGAAGCACAGAGCTAATTCTATCATCTTGGGATGAGCTAGGAAAATGTGTGTTACCTTGTCTTTCATCCCGACCCTTTGAATAATGTAATAGTTGTGTTTCTCTGCCAACCAAACCGATTGTTGCATAACCAATCTTCAATCCCATTCCTCCCTTCGTAACATTGCTCTAGCGTTGTAAATTTGGGATAATGTGGAAAGGTTGCCTTTGAACTTCTCTTTAATCACACTCAGAATCTTTTGCGGTGCAATTCCTTTCATCTCCCTCACTATATCAATTTCCGCTTGACTCAACTTTGCAACATAAGCATATCCAACAAGAGAATCAGGTTCCGGATGGTTGTGCCAACCACATGTTATTCTCTTCAAATACCACCTATTGTCACTACCCCTCTTCTTATTGAATATCATCCTGAAAGGGCATTCCGTCTTCTTTGAGTTAGTTCTTTTCGCTTGGTGGTCTTCCGCACGTACACATCACCCTTTTTCCTGTGACTTTCAAATTTGCGTCCATGCTGGCAAATCATTTGAACATAAGTCTTTCCTACACTGTTACTCTTCACAACCAAGCACATTATTTCTTTTGCTTTCGTTGTAGCCCACTCTATCGCCTCATCTCTACTTTCCCATGTCTACATTAACAAAGATGATAAATTTCAAACAAAGGACAAAAATCAAGTGAGATGGAAACATGTGCGAAAAAAAACAAAGGTGGCATACCTCATTAGTCATATAAAAGTCGGTGGTATCTTCAGTTCTCATTTAGAGGGCTTCTGGTTGATTGTCTACTTCCTCTGCATCCAACAACAGTAACTACATAGAAAGAGGTCGTCAGAAATACCACATAGTCGTCAAGGTTGTTTCTAAATGCAAGACGACTTAAGTTTTTTCCAAGGAAATCGTCATGGTTTTCAAATATATCATGACGATTAAGTTGGTTTTTGGGACAGAGAGGATGTTTTTGAGAACCTAAAATCGTCACAGTTATAAACACGGCCACGGCGAGCCGCATTTAATGGCCCCACGTAAATTTGCATGCCATGAAAATCGTCATGGTTTGAATTAAAACAGTGACGATTGTTCATCTCTGAGCACTACACAAGATCCTGCTGTGTGCAACACTTCAATTTTTTGATGCGCAACGGATATAGCCGTTGCACAACAATATCCGTTGCAAAAAATACGATATCCGTTGCACATATTAAGCGTAAACATAATAATAATAGCCAATAAATGGGCAACGGTTTATAATTAGTGTGCAACATTTATCCGTTGTACAAGATGACATATTTGTAATACAAATTTAACTTAAGGGCTTTTACCCGGAAAAAATAAAAACATACCATTAAATGGGATAAATCCCTTTTCTTTTTTTTTCCTCCCTCTATCTCTTCACTCGGGTTTCCTTCCTTCACTCTTTCGAGCTCTAAAAAACAGCGAGAAAAAAAAAACCCAACCCTAGAAAAACCAGAGAAATCCATAGGAACCATCTTTCCAGTCGATATTAGCGGTTGAATCATCACCAAAGAGACCATAAATCCAAACCCCCATACTAGAAATCCAAAAACCTAACCCTAAAAACTCGATTTGGGGCTGAAATTGATTCCTCGGGTAAATAATTCTGATTTCGTTTAGGGTTTTATTTTATTTGTATTTGATTACTTATGGGAGTGTTGTATTTGCAGATTTGGAGGTAAATAATCGAAGGATTTCACTAAGTTTACACAGGTAAAAAAAAACCAATTTTGTTTTAAGGTTTTGATTTTTAGGGTTTTCAGATTTAATTCTAATGAATTCCTACTGAATCTTACAGGTACTCTGAAGCAGTGGAAAGGGTTCTAGGCGAAACTCAAGGTATTGAAACTCTTTTCTCTTAATTGTTAGTTGTGAGTTTCTGTGAATTTCTATTTTGTTCTTGATTTTGTTGTAGCTTGTATTAACTTGCATATAGATATTTATTAGTTGGGTTGTAGCCAATTTTGAATATGTCAAAATTGATCATGTCAGGAACGTCAGGTTAGAATTTGAGGATGTTCTGACCACGTAAAGACCCTAAACCATCTATTGAACTAACCATGTTTCAGCAGGAATTTGACTCTGAGTAGGGATGTTTGATCTCTTGTATAGAAGAATCTAACCATTAGAATTTGCTGAAATGTTTACTGCGTATTGTACCTAGTATGTTTTGGTCCTGTAAACATTTGAGAAAGATCGGACCAGAGTAGGTACTCCAAAACCTCTACTGGAAATGCCTGCTTGCAGGAAATTTGTCAGAATCTGGAATACTTAGTGCTTTGTACGAATACTTCATCATAATGTGTGGTTTTCTGCTTGTATCTGCTTACTGCAGGTGGAGTTGCAAAACCTTTCTCTTCATATAAATGTATGTATGATAAGTGCAGGATGCCAAATTGTTACACCAATTGTTGTTATTAAATTTCAGGAGATGTAATGTTTCCCTTGCGCCCTTAATGAGCTAGGAGAGATATTTTATGTCTTAAGTATATATATTTACAGGTCTTTACTGACTCCATTTGGATATTCCATGTCGATGTTGTTTTTTGGGGTACTTCTGATGATGATAATACCCTGTTGAACCAGAAATTAAAGGCCAAGTAACACTCATCGCATTGTGTGGATGACCCAAGTTCATTAAGACCTGATGGGCCTGATACATACTTAATTGGGTCTATTTAGTTGGGCTTGGGTCTAGGCATCTTGGGTGTTTAAGAAGTGAGGAATGGCAATTATGTTAATAAGTAACTAAGGGGACACATGGCAACCCAAGAGTAAGAGGGAGTCTCTATAAATAGGATCTTAAGAGAACCATTAGAGCAAGCTTTTCTGGAGAGAGAAAGATAATACCACCCATTTGAGAGAGAAAGGAATGAGATAAATCGGACTGCTACCTCTGTGACTCGGATCGGATTGAGAACATTACCCTATTTACATTGGCGACCACACCGGGAGACCGATTTCGAGTCCAGCGGAATGCAACCAGCGCTAGATGCAATGAGCGCGCCTCAAAGAAAAGCAGAGCGAGTCCCTATTCCAGGCGAGGATTTTGTCCTAATAGAGCACGAGCCAGTGGACAGCGATACCGAAGACACGCAGAGAATTGAAAAAGTATCTGTAGGGATTGTAGACGCGCCCGCGGCATCGGCGCAGGGAGGCAAGGGAATTACACCACTTGCCGCTAGCGGCGCAAAAGACACGAGTTTATAGGAAATGCGACAAGAATTCGCAAACCAGGCGAAAAAACAACAGCATTTGATGACGCTAATTAAACAGAAGGAGGGCGCGTCTTTGCAAGAAGATGCCGGACCGATCGCCGGAACTTTTGATGAGCCAAATTTGGTCGGAATAACTGCTGGAGGAACAAAACTCGCGTTCACCAAGGGCTTTCAGCAAGAGGGAGAAGGACCCAGCGCGCTAATTGGGAAGATCTCGGAGGAAGACCTAGCCAGGTATATTGAGGAACATTATCGAGTGGCAAAGCAAGACCATGGGTATAGTTCTTTGGACCCCCCTTATACGAAAGAGGTAGTTGCCTACAAATTCCCGCATGATTACACATCGCCCAAGTTCAAGGTGTACACAGGGCAGGGGAACGCACGAGAGCATGTGGGTTGTTTTCTTTCGGCGATGAATCAGCACGCAAAGGACGGAAATCTATGCCTGAAAGAGTTTTCGAAATCGTTGTCCGACGTCGCATACACATGGTATGACAATTTGAAACCAGGAAGCATAGCAACATGGGAGGAGATGGCGCGCTTATTTCTCAAAAAGTTTTTCTCTGCAAGAAGGCGAGTAACATCGGTCGATTTAGCACGGACAACCATGGGAGTCGATGAAGACCCTATGAAATACATCACGAGGTTCCGGAGCCACGCGCTCGAGTTAAGTGAAGAAGTGCCAGAAGATAGATTGGTGTAAATTTGCGTTGGAAAAATGACCGCTACCTTACGCTTCGCTTTGTCAAATTTCCAATTCCAAACCTTTGTAGAGTTAGAAGAGGCTACGGCGCGGTTATCAGATTGCCTTGGGATTTTTCAGCAAGCGAAGATGGAGCAGACATGGTACAACTCCGTCAATTTATTAAGCACGGCAATTACTAGCAGTGGACCCGCCCCTGGAAATAAGCGACAAGCGCCCTTCCATCCATATCAAGGCGCCGCACCACAAGGGGTACGAAGTGGAAATAATTCTAACAGTCAACGTCCTATTCCAGCGCCCATACCTTGCACAAAAGAGCAAATCGAGAATCTCGTCGACCAATGGGCTGCTAATGGAGAAATCAACTTACCACCCGCTGTTGTAGACATAAACACTGTCAATAAAGCCCATGAACGATATTGCCACTTTCACAGGAGGGTAAACCACTCGACACTTGATTGTTATGGGGTACGAAATGCGTTTTGGAAGAAAGAAAGGGCCGGGGAGATAGATCTCGGACGACAACGAGTGGACAAGGATCCTTTGCCTAACCACAACGTCATGATGATTTCCCATGACCCCAGGGATGAGGGGTGGACAACATGGGAAGAATCCAAGGAAGAAGCGTGCGAATTAACTGGTGGAAAACAGGATTTCGAGGGGACCAATAGTGTCGCTTTTCAATTCTCCAAAACCGTCATTGCACAGCAATTTTTCGACTCCCTCGGCTTCAGCGAAGACCAGGTCAGGGAGGCGTCTCAGGCAATCACTTCCATAGCGGCAGGTCACCAGGCGCTATCAAGGGGAAGGATTACCTTTGACGATAGTGACATATGCATCACGGGAGAGCACCTACGCCCCTTGTATCTCACTGCGACTGTCAATAAGCAGCAATTAAGAAGAGTGTTCATCGATGGAGGGGCGTCACTGAACCTTGTCTCGGTACACACCCTGGATTTACTAGGAATACCGAGGGAGGATATCAGAGAACGAAAAACTGTGGTACGCGGCTTCGGAGGTCATACTCAAGAGTCAATCGGAGTAATATGCCTCGTTGTGTCTATCGGGCCAATTAAAGCATCAGTGCCTTTCCATGTATTAGATGATCATACGTCATTTCACCTACTCCTAGGGCGTGGATGGATACGCGATCACCATGTTGTGGCGTCCACTTATCATCAATGCATCAAAACTAGCATCAGGGGGAGGGAATACAGAGTACCAGCCACGAACAACCCTTTTGGTCCCGAGGAGGCATACATGGCGGAAGCGATCTTTTATCAGCTAGCGGGGCAGGGAGAAACGTCTGTGATAGGCCTGTCCCGGACGATCCCTTTACCAAAATGTGAAGAGGAAAATAAAGTTTCGGTCTTCGACCCTGCTCGTTTGGAGGTACCAGAAGAGAAGAGGAAGGTTGAAGAGAAGGCATCTGTATTTAGCGCTGAGAGATTAGGGGCGCCCGTAGGCACCAAAAGGCCAAAGATAGGGTCAGAGCCTCGTTTTCATCGCTTCACTACTCAGAGTGGAGGGCACATTTACAGATTATAGCAATCAGCGGAGATGCTGCCACCCGAGAAATTGTGTGAAGCATCTACAAGCCAGGTGACACCATCTCCCGACGAAGAAGAAGAAGTGACGGCAGAGTCGCTACCAGTAGAAGAACCCACGGAGATACCATCGTTAGACGAGGTAGAAGAAGTAGACATTGGTGATAAATAAGAAAGACTCATCAAAATCAGCGCGTCCCTCGGCAAGGAGGAACGGAGAAGAATGGTCGAGTTACTAAAGGAGTATAGAGACGTTTTTGCCTATACATACAGCGAGATGCCGGGACTGGACGCAGAATTAGTGGCGCACTCTCTAGACGTCCTCCCTTATGCGCGCCCCGTAAAACAAAGAAGTCGTACCTCTCACAAGGATGTGGCGTTGGCAATAAAGGAGGAAATCGAGCGGCTAGTGGCGGCGAAGTTCATCAAACCCATAAAGAGCGCGCCATGGTTAGCTAACATTGTACCGGTGATGAAGAAAAATGGAAAGATCCACTGTTGCGTGGATTACAGAGATTTGAATAGAGCCTGTCCAAAGGACGAGTTCCCCGTGCTAAATATCGACATGCTAGTAGACGCAACTAGTAACCACCAAATGTTTTCATTTATGGATGGTTACAGTGGCTACAACCAGATTAGAATGGACACTGTTGATGCACAAAAAACGGCATTCCAAACACCATTCGGATGTTTCTACTACGAGGTGATGCCCTTTGGGTTGAAAAATGAGGGGGCGACTTATCAACGCACCATGGTTTCTATTTTTCATGATTTGATTCATAGGCAAGTTGAAGTATATGTCGATGACATTGTGGTCAAATCTAGGAAGAGGGAAGACCACATCGACCACCTGCGGACGATATTCGAGCGTTGCAGACAGTACAAACTTAAGATGAATCCCCTAAAGTGCGCTTTTGGGGTCACATCGGGCAAGTTCTTGGGTTTTGTGGTTACCAGCACGGGAATCCAAGTGGATCCAGGAAAAGCGCAAGCAATACTTAGTATGGACAGCCCTTCTAACATACAGGAGCTCCAGAGTTTTCTGGGGAAAATATCTTATATTAGGCGATTCATACCAGGCCTCGCCCAGATGATGACCGCTTTTACCCCATTGCTGAAGAAAGGGTGCGTGTTCCAATGGGGAAATACCCAACGGGCCGCTTTCGACAACATAAAACGATGCTTGACTTGCCCACGAGTCCTTCGCCCCCCAATACCAGGCAAGCAGCTGCATCTCTATCTAGCATACACGACCGAAGCGATAGGAGCGCTCCTTGCCCATGATTTAGGAAACGACCAACTTTTCCCCATATATTACGTGAGTCGTTTACTGAAGAAGGTCGAGGTGAGTTATCCCCGCATAGAGCAAGCATGCCTAGCTCTCATCTATGCTGCTCAAAAATTAAGGCCATAGATGTTGGCGCATCAAACGGTGGTGGTTGCTGCAGCAAATCCCATGGTTTATCTAGCCGAGCGTCTATACTTAACTGGGTGAACGGCGCGATGGTCCCTCCAGCTGTCGGAGTTCGGGTTATGTTACCAAAGACCGCGAGGCGTCAGGGGTCAAGCGATTGCAGATCTTTTAGCCGCGTTCCCGGGAAGCGATGAAACTGATGTTCATGAGGACATCCCTGGAGAAGTAGCGGAACTAGAAGAAGAAGGTGTGTGGGACATGTACTTTGATGGGTCGTCGTACGGGACATACGGGGGAGCAGGCATTGTATTCGAAACACCGGAAAAGGAGCTACTATCGTTCGCTTTCAAATTAGACTTCGCTTGTAGCAATAACATGGCCGAGTACGAGGCATTCCTGATAGGACTCAAACTGGCGGAGCAAATGAACTCCAGCGACCTCACGTGCATGGCGACTCAAACCTGGTCATGAACCAAGCAGGAGGGGAGTTCCAGGTCAAAGAAGAACGGCTAGCACCCTATCGCGCGGAGGTACAAGAGTAGATGGCCAAATTCACCCAAATAGAATTAGGGCACACCGGAAGAGCCATGAACAGACACGCCGACGCTTTGGCAACACTAGCGGCGAAAATCAATTTGAACGGTAGAGATGAAGGGTCGATTACTGTATACAAGCAAGAGTTGCCTAGCACGTGGTTGCGAGAGATGAAATTTGAAGAAGAAAATGATTGGAGAAAGGGAGTCATGAGAGAACTCGGTAAGCCAAAGGAAGACAGATCGATGTTATTCAAAAAATTGAAGTCTTTCGTGGTCATCAAAGGGCAGCTGTACTACCGAATGGCAGGGGGAGCTCTAGCACGGTGCCTAGGGAATCAAGAAGCGATAAACCTCCTGGACAAAGTTCATCAGGAAACTTGCGGACACTCAGGAGTGGTTCCATTATACAGAAGGATACAAAGACAAGGGTACTACTGGCCTGAGATGGCAACACAAGTCGCGACTCTACAAAACAATTGTACGATATGCCAAGCGCCGCCGCAACCGGCGGAGGTGTGCACGATCGAAGAATTGGACTAGAGGCAGCCCTACATAAATTATATTAAGAACGGATCACTCCCGGGTGATGAGGTAGAAGCCTTGGTAATCAAGAAAAAAACAGCGCGTTTCTTCATTAGTGAAGGAGTACTGTACCGACGAAGTTTTAATAACGGTGCCCTAAAATGCCTAAACAATGAAGAAGCACGAACGGTAATGACCAAAGCGCATGAGATGGAACATCAAGGGAAACGAAAATTATTCATACATATTCACGACGGTGGATACTATTGGCCCACCATGGAGGCGGACACGGCAGATTTTGTGAGAAAATGCGATATTTGCCAACTTCATGGAAACGCCATTCAAGCGCCACACAAAGAATTACATAGCGTAGTCGCTCCCTGGCCTTTCCACAGCTGGGGTCTGGATTTGATTGGCCCTATAAGCCCTCTATCTTCTGGGAGGCACAAATATATAATCACAGCCACAGAATACTCAACCAAATGGGTAGAGGCGGCGCCCCTGCGAAACTACGAAGGTGAAACCGTTACCGCGTTTATCAAAGAATACATCATTTGTCATTTCGGCGCGCCAATGATCATTCGTTCGGACAACGGCACTTCATTCATCAATCAGAAGGTGGCGGATCTATTGGCCAAATACCATATAAAGCAACACGCGTCAACTGAATATTACCCACAAGGAAACGGATTGGCAGAATCCACCAACAAAACGCTGCTCAGGATCCTAAGCAAAACTGTCCATGACCATCACAGAAGCTGGCATGAGCAATTACCTTTGGCTCTATGGGCCTATAGGATCTCCAAGCGGAGCTCAACGGGAGTATCCCCATACTCTTTAGTATATGGGGAGGATGCTGTCCTACCAGCGGAAGTAGCGGTGCCATCAGCTAGGGTAGCGATGGCTAGCCACGCGGAACCTGATGATGTAAGCCGAATCGCGCACCTTGATGCGCTCGCAGAAAGAAGGGCGAGGGCGGAAAAATTCGCCGAAATCTACAGAGACTAAGGCGCGTCACTATAACAAAAAGGTGATACCTCGCTCCTTCGAAGTAGGTGATATCGTACTAAAAATCGCAAAACACGTGCAAAGAAAAGCCAAGGCAGGGAAATTCGCAGCAAATTGGCGCGGGCCTTATATTGTGCGAAAGGTGGCAGAAAGTGGCTACTATTACCTCAATCACATGAGCGGCAAGAAGATCGACACCCCGATTAATGGCAAATGGATTAAACTATACTATGCATAAGAGGATAGGGCCAGGGGACGCTGGCGGTGACTTCTACCCCTCAATCTCCGCTCGTTTATTTATGTAAACCAAAAATATATATAATAATAAGAGAAATATACTCTTTCTTTCGGTCAATCATTTATTTCATGGGCATTGAAAACCCAAAGGGTGTGTTAAACATGACCACCTCAGGAGCGCACTGAACACGCTTCCTTTTATAACAAAATCGATTTAACACAAGGGCACTGATCACCCTGGTCGATTGGGCACCGAAAACCCGTAAGGAGCGCACTGAACACGCTGCGTCAGGAGCGCACTGAACACGCTTCCTTTTTATTGGAACACGCTCGGTGGTACGCCTGATACGCGACCACTCTAAGACAGGCGTTATACCAACTGATTAATATACGATTATCTATCAAACTACAGAAACATGCTTGGAGGATCGCCTAACACGCGTCCTACCAGTAAGAGAGATTTAGCCCACGGGGCACATAAACAAGAACATACTCGGAGGATCGCTCAACGCGCACCCTACCAGTAAAAGAAATTTAGCCCACGAGGCGCACAAATAAGAACATATTCGGAGGATCGCTCAACACGCGCCCTACCAGTAAAAGAGATTTAGCCCACTAGGCGCATAAACAAGAACATGCTTGGAGGGTCGCCTAACAACGCGCCCCACCAATAAAACAAATTTAGCCCATGCGACATATAAACAAGAACATACTCCATGGATCGCCTAACACGCGTCCTACCAGTAAAAGAAATTTAGCCCACGAGGCCCATAAACAAGAAGCTTTTCAAAAAATCATTAACACAAAGGCGCATGTAGCAAGCCTCGCCTCCTATGATACTAAGCAAACATTTAAAAAAAAAAAAAAAAAAAAAAAAAAAACTTCAGCCAAGTACAAGAAAGCGCGCTCTCACAATTGTAAAAGGCATTACAGTGTATTTTAAACATTAACCAGTTCAGCAAGCTCGGTTTCACATTCAGCAGCGCGCTGTGTGACAAAATCAACGGAATCACGCGCATACACAACGTAATCCTCCTCTTTAGAAAGTTGTTGTACGAGCTCATTATAGCGATGACGCGCCTTGCCTCGCAAAATCGAATCCGCGCCTGCACGCCGAATCAATTCCATAGTCTCGCTTTGCACCGACAAAGCCACACGGATGCTCTTACATCGTTGTTCATGCGATTGAAGCAAACCCTTAGTTTCCAAAAGGATACCACGCAAGCGCTTCACTTCTTTATCAAGATTTGCACGTTTTAGTGCGCCAGGAGTAGCGGGAAGGGCTAATACCCACAAGCCATCCAGAGATGCCATCACGACTGATTTTTAAAAAAAAAGAGGGGGGGGGGGATGACAATTTTAAAAGGGGAATAGGCAATAGAAAACCCCTTTTATATCAACAAAATTAGCACATTTAATGCAAAGGGAACTACCCTGGGCATGAATGACAGGTGTCAAAATAAAGAAACGTTTCCATTATATTTTAAGAAAAAAAAGCCACACGACATCTACATAAGAAAAAGTTCAAACTAATGGCATGACCGCGCCCACAGCCATGGCGCGCTCACATCGTTCAATTTCTGCGTCGATATCCTTGACAAAACGTTCGGCCTCCAAGAGGCCACTGAGAGCGCTAGTACGACGATCATGAGTTCGATCCATTCTCTTACGAAGCCCAGCCTCGTTATGCGAGCCAAATTGAACGCCAGGAGCATGACCAGCAACACAAGCGGCCTCCCACTCAGCGTGGTGCTCATTCCAAATCTTTTGAAGAGCTTCATAGTCTCCTCGCCTCTGCATAACTATCAACTCCATCTCTTCCTTGACTGATTCTAGTCGCTGAATTTCCTGCTCTAAGTCCAAAGGAGTAGACATCGACGGCGCTGAGGACAAGGACACAAAATAGCCGCGTAGACGGAATGCCATTTGAAACAGTTTGCAAAAAAAACACACACACACACACACAACAAACAAACGAATGTAAAACACGAGAAAGAGAATGAAATGAAAAAATAAACGAAAACATTCATATATATATATACATCCTCAAGAATCAACATTCTGAGGTACATTTATTGTTACACTGAAATCGAAAAGACATTTCTTTTGACCAAAAACCCCTTCTAGATACTTCGATTCCGAAATGTACGAAACAAAACGAAGGCACGGGCTAAGGATGCATTTATTATGCGCAGAGTCCGAGAAACGTCATATAAACTCAAAGTAGAAAACACTCGACGCGCCCTACAACTTCGAAGGCGCTCCAAGGAAACTTCATCAGGCTCGTGCCCAGATAGTCTTACCCTTTCCACCAAGGAGCTCATTTCAGCAAACTCAAGACAAGAGTCATCTGACAACTTCCCAAAATAGGTAACTATTATAGAAAAAACAAAACTCGCCCTCCGCAAACGTTGAATCTCATTCCCAACCACCTCGCGAGATAGCGCCATATACACAAATGTCTGCAGAATAAATTAAGAGGATGCAAACAAAATACCCATATTCCTAACTATTTAAATAGAATCCACCATTAAATACAAGCAATAAATGTTCAAACACGAAAACCAACATTCAA
>JAJJMA010097748.1:6243-19411 GCA_023529015.1 Papaver nudicaule
TAACCAGCACCAACTTAAACCTTGCACACCAATCCAATATAATTACTTCTTCTACAACCTTGAGCACTTCCAAGGCTTCTGTAGTAATAAAAATATCCAAGGCAAATCAATATTCAGAACTAGTCAACTAGGAATGTAGACATATTTAAAACCACAAAAGTTTCCAGCTGCTCCGTGCATATATAAGACATTAAAGCCACACAAGTTTTCATTTTGATCAATTACTAGTAGTACAAATCACTACCAACTAATAATGACTGTATTTAACAAACTAAAAATTATTGTGCTGAACTAATGATAAGGGTGTGTCATAGGCAGAGTTTAGCTGCAAAAAATATCTAAGCTACCAGACTAGTCAATCAAGCACGAGCACCAATCCACTTGGATAAATCATGACATAACAAATGGATATATGTATAATCACTTTGTGTCGGTATAAAATCTGCTTATAGACATTATACCTAACAGCCATTAAATTATAACATAAATACAACCATTAGGAGAGTTATCCTAGTGATTTAACATGATAACGAGATAAACAAAGAACACTATCGAGATGGACTAAACATATTTGAAGTCAGGATGAAGATTCAAACATTGATTAAACATAGCATTTCCCTGATTACAACTACATGGATGTTGTGCTTAAGGACCTGAGGAGATTGATACTAACCTTGTGTTAGTACAAAATCTGCATAGAGACTTTATACCTAACAACCATGAAACTCTACGACAGACTACGATTAGAATACATCACTTCAAGCCAAGATGATTACGAGATTACACAGTATATATCGAGAGATGAATTCGTACGCAAATAAATGAAAAACATGTTTAATAACTATTGAATTGCTAACTTCTGGTATTACAATACATGGGAATTATGTTCCAAAGACCTGAGGAGATACTAACCTAATCCCTCCCACACGCCTTAGGGTACACAAAAATTCCAACCCTTACAATGGCTCTCGAGCCCGCCTTATATAGGAGGAGTCGAAGGTGGATTACAGCTAATAAGACAAACGACTCAATCGTGGTGGTGTCAGACTTTGTCGAGTAAGTCGGTTGTTATTCAAGATGTCTTCGAGATTCCTTACTGCCCTCGGCACCTTTCCTTCGATATATCCAATATTGTCTCGAGGTTCTCCATTCTCCTGTGAAATATTCAACTCCTGGCTACTCTTTCGACATCTTCCTAACTGTCACGCCTCGTGCCTCTGTTTACAGCCCGAGACTTATCTTCCCTTATCGAGAGTTTTGTCGAGCGTCCTTCGTAGCTTTTACCCCTTACAGTTTGCCTCTTCCTTCCCTAGTGTTGAAAATGCTTGGGAAGGAAATTATGCTTCGAAACCGTCTTCGTGACACGTGCCCCATTATGCCCTTGAAGTGACGTTACAGTGACACGTTCTGCATGTTCCCGAGATTCTAGCTACCTTTTGACCTTCCGACCGGTAGCGTCGGTTTCCTTCTACTATTTAAGTTTTATTTTCTCCCTCTAAAATTTTTTAGACCTTTCGTACTCTCATTCCCTAGCTCCGGTCTACTGGTTCTTCCAAAAACCCTAAATTTCATTTCTTGATCAGACACTCTTCCATCAGAATTCTTCGTCATTCCGTGTTTTATTTCGTCCACCATCTCATAAAGGTAAGTCTTTTTCTTGCTCTACTACTTTTTTGGCCTTCAATCTCTCCCGCCTCTGCAACTTCCGTCGCCGGCTATATCCTTGTTTATCTCTGCCGCGCTTCCTTTCCTTATTTCATGGCCTATCCTTCTATAATCGAGTCTTATCTCTAATATGAGAAATTTGGGTTTTAAATCCGATTCTTTCGGTCTGAGCGCCGTTGATGCTCATGGTGGTCGGCTGTCTCCAGAACATGTGGCAGAGTACCAATATAATGAGGAAAAACTTCTAATTACATCCCACCAGATTTTTGCTGGTTTGATTCCCCCATTTTACCGACTGTCCAACCCTTTGTTTCTTGAAATTCTTTGTTCCCTGCCTAGTCCTCGAGGTGTAATGCAGCTTACCTGCAGCTCGATTCAGTTGATAAACGAGTGGGTTTCTAAATCCGAAGATAACTCCGACGATGGTTCAGTGGCAAAGTTTTATTTTACTGCCAACAACTTTTTCCTTCATTTCGAGCCTTTCTTTACTCTCGACAACGAGGCTGCTCCTTGGGGTGTTCGATTCAAACCTGTAAAGGGTAAGGTGAACGTGATCCCAAAGTTTCCAGATTACTCGGTAGACGAGGATTGGTCTCGGAGCCCGTACTGTTTACTGGTCATGTTCTTCGAGGCTGGAAAGATACGGGCTTCTTTTTTCCTCGTATGGAGTTCGAAACGGGTCACCAATTCTCGACTCAGCATCTTTTTACCATGTATTTTTCTGATGAACAGAAAGAATAATCTCGCCAGGCATTACGAAAAAGAAAAGGTGCTTCTGAAGATGTTCCAAGGAACTTAAAGCGTGCTCGTGTAGGAGAGGAGACTATGGATCAGGTAACAAATACTAATTGGCCTGGGATGTGTTTTGTTTAGAGTATAAATACTTGCCTCTGTTTGTTTCCTGAGAAAGACGGATTCTCTCCTGCAGGATGGGTTTGTGCCTGTTAGAGTTCTCAGTTTGGACGATGCCTCCATGGATTTTGAGTTTGGGGAGGCGAAGAAAAAGGTGATTAAGCCTCGCAAGAAGGTTGTGTATAAGAAATCCTCGATGGTTGTTTCGACGACCCAGGACGAGACAACTACGAAGCCACCAGGAGATGAGGTGGATATGAATCTCTCAGATAAGCCACCACTTTCGAAGGTTGTCCATATTCCATCTTCTATTAATGCCTCCGAGGAGGCAGCTTCCACTGTTTTTAGTAACTACTGCATCTGCCTCTGCTATGGCTGCTGGCTCTGTTGTTTCTCAGTCAACTACTGCCTCAATCAAAGTTCCAGCCAAACCTTCGGGAAAGGTCGTCCCTATGGTTGATGTCTTGCTTCCTCGAAAGGATGGTTCTACTATTGGCACTAATCTTCCGAGAAATATGGCTCTGAGTTATCCTCGTAGTTCTAAGTTTCCACCTGCTCCGAGCTTCGCTGGTAAGCACGTCCAGCCGTATACTGCCGAGAGATTTAAGGAAACACTTGTAGGGAATCAAAATCCCAGCGAATTTGCCCTGGAAGTTTCATCCCGATTTAAGCCTCATGCATCTGATCCTCTGCGTTATCCTCTTGATCCTAAGTTATGTAGGAAGCTTGGAGATATGTTTGGGGGTGACTGCCTCGGAGAGAATTGTGACCCTCGTAATCCTCCCTTGTCTTATGAAGAAAGTCTTGCCATGCTGCAAATGGTGAGTGTGGTGCTAGTATTTGTGCTTTATTACGTTTTTGTTGAGTTGAAGTATGCTAATATTTTCTTAATTGCCTTGCTAGGGAGATCATCATGCTTCAGGTCTTTTGGGCTATTCCTTTGGTTTATTTGGTGAAGCTGAGTATTTTGAGCAGAAATTTCTTCGGATGCAGGAGGAGCTTTCCAAGGAAAAGGTTCGTAGTGCTCGTGAGAAGATGAAGCTAATAGGTATGATCAGCGCATCTTGTGACTTTATTGTCTTTCCATGATTCTTTATGCTAAAAACGCTTATTACCGTTGCTTTAAAAAAAGGGGAACTAGAAGAGGGGAAGAAAAAACTCCACCAAGCTGACCAAGCTCTTAGTACTTATTCCAAGAGAGTCGCAAGTATACTAATGTTGCCTATGAGGTTGATAAAGGTCGCCGAGATGAAGTGGAGCGTCTTACGAGAGAAAGGACTGAGGGTCGAGATGACCGAGATTATTTTAAGAAGAAGAGACTAGAAGCTGAGGGCCTTTTAGTCAAGGAGAAGAGAAAGAGAGTTAAAGCAGAGCAGTTACTTGATTATGAAAGGAATAAAAATCAAAATAATGCCCAAGAAATGCATCAATTTCAACTGGATATCACTCGCCTGACAAAGGAGCGAGACACCGCCCGCAAGGAGCGATCAATTGGAGTGTCTGATAGAGTGGTAATTGAGAAATTAAAAGAAGATATTAGAAATTTGAGAGTACAGGTATCAGCTTTATATAAAGAATGTTAATAAAGAGTTGACCAATCGGAATAATAGTTTGAAGGAAGGCTGCAATGAAATAAGCAAGGATCTAGCGAAGGCGAACACCTCGAAAGACCAATTTGCTCGATTAACCGATGAGTATCGACTTGAGCATGCCAAGTTGGGATAGGGTTCGACTGAATATATTAGGGAGAGGGCCGCCCAGCCTCGCTTTACTAATCAACACGAAGTTACAAATTATATGATTGTGAAAGATAGTAAGATACCTAGCTTGACATCATGTTTTGATGTTTGTTGCGTTTTCCCTAAAATATGCTCTGATAGATTAACTTTTGCAGGCATCGAGGCCAATTTACTGCAGAAGGTGTCAAATGTTGAGTCTGCGAGAGATGAGAGTGTTGCTCAGTTGATTGAGAGTCCAATCGGAAATTAGAGTTTGAGAAGAAAGCCTAGGATCTTGCTCGAGAGTTAGACCAGGAACACCGACTTCGGACTGCTGATGCGAATAGGCATTTGAAAGAATTGGATGTCGAGCGAAAGCGCCGTTCGACAGAAGCAGAGAGAAACGCCCAAGATCTGGCCGCCGAACGTGATTTTCGTCATCAGTGCGAAGAAAGTCTGAGGAATATTATCAAAGCCTTTTCCCTCTTGCGCCCTCGAATCAATCATGGGGAAGCTGCAAGTAAGGCCTGCCAAAAACAAGGTCGTTCTCTTTTTAGAGATATCGGGATCGAATGGCTATGGAACGCTAGGCGCAGATGACTCTGACTTGGAGCATCCTGACGACGTAAATTTACTTCCCCACGAGGTTTTGTGAGGCTAGTTAGGGAAGAGCTGCGTCAAAGGGGTATACCAAGGGTTGTGTCTGAAGACAATGATTCTGATAATGATAACGATGGTAATGACTCTGATGGCAGTGCTCCAGGAGATTCGGGAGGCCATCCCGAGGATCAGTCGAGAGATGATTCCGAGAGAGATGACGAAACAAAATCTGGCGAGGGAACTGAAAGTGCCGAGCGAGGTGTCGAGCCAGCGAATCTTGGTGGTTCCCTTTGAAGGGAGACCCTTCCGTCTTTCGAACTCATGAAGAGGACTTAGAGGTTGAGAAAGAAATTTGGGATTCGATGAAGATTTTTCCTACCCCTCGCCTTGATTATTTGTCTAGCGCACCCTCTTCTTGTTAGAGCATTGCTCGGTTGAACCCACTGATGTTGCTATCTCAAATCAGTTGTCAAGTTTATGAGACAAAAACACAATCCTTGATAAGTTTACTCTACAACTCGGACTAGGATAGTTCTAGGTAATCGAGACGAAGACTGATGAAGACGAAAACCGAAGCTTACTACTTGATAAATTATAACGTCCTCGCTGAAGGTTTGAATGGTATTCCCTTTCCGTATCGTTTTTACCATTTCTATCATACCAATAGTATATGATGTTGTTTATATGATCCGAAGGTATTCTAGGATTTTCGCCTTTGCATTTGTCACTCTTGTGATAATTTGTATAGGTAGAGTATGTTGAGTTGTCTCTTGAAACAACCCCAAACGGTGAACGCGTTCATGAACGCGTACATGTACATATGCCACCATTGGGATTTCAGAGAACGAGCTAAGTCTGTATGAACGCGTTCATGAACGCGTACATACAAGTTCAAGGATTCTCCTGACTTTTCCTGAACTCTAAGGACTGCTCTGTGTACGCGTTCACATAAGCCATGCGAAAACTTCCAACTTCCATATCTTGAAGTTTTTGGTCTAGACATAATTAGTTCTCGGCTTATCGTGTCTTGGCCCATGGAATTCAACAACTTAATCCAAGCGATGTTCAAACTAAGTTTGGACCAGAAGTCGCAAAGCGATGTCCAAACAAGCATTGGACCAGAAGTCGCGAACCTTCGAACAAGGTTGAGTCTTCTTTAACTTTTGGCTTAGTCCAAAGTTCTTAGAAGATTGAGAATGGGTATTCAAGCTATGGATTTTCCTAGTTCCGGAACTTGCTTGAGCCCTACTCAAGGTTGCTTAAACTTTAAGCAAATCCTCCCTTGGTGATCACTATAAATAGACGACCTTCTGCAAGATACAATCTCAATCCTCTACACATCTGTGTATCCTTGCATAAAGGTTGGTCGTCATCTCGAAGTCCTTTTAGGACTACGGCTATTGAAAAGACTTCACTTGAGGATCGTGAAGCACAGATCGGAAGTAAAATTCCATCCTTTATCTTGGGTCGATTGAATTCTTTCAATCTTATCACGACAAAGATTTGATAGAAACTTCGTAAGGTAGATCTTGTATCGTAAACCCTAGAAGTTCCCAAACGCAAATTCACGAACTAGGTTTCATACTAAGTTTGTCACGCGTTCGGAGATAAAGTTGTTTAGGCTAGATCAATAAGCCCTATTCAACATATCGATTTCCATTAACCTTGACTTTAAGTCTAAAGGAAATCACAATCGTATTCTTGATTTCTTGGATACTTTTAGGCGTCCTGTTAGAGGCAAGGTAGCGCTAGTCTTCACGAAGGGAAGTGGAGCAACTCCTAGGCCTGTAAAGGACGCCAGCTAGGGGAATCAAGTACGTAGGCTACTGCGGGAGCCAAGAGATGTAGGAGCACATTGGTAGCTGAATTGCTTGTAGGGTGACTTCAGTCTTGATACAGTCCAGTCCGAAGTCTGAGAGTAGGCTAGCGTCTGTATACCGTTCATACTAAGGGTGTTCACATCTGAACGAGGTCCTGCACTAGTGGAAATAGGCCGTTTTACGACCCTACAAGGTATGTAGTAAAACACGCAATTACGACGCACACGATCAGTAGCATAAAGGGTAGCATCTCAGCCGTGGTATTTTTCTACGACTGTGCAACAAGGGTAACAAAGAAACGACGCGCATTAACCGCGGTAAATTTAATACCAATAAGGTCAGTCGTATCCATGATTCTGAATTAAAAAAAAAAGGAATCAGCTTCGGCTGAATCCCTTCAGTCAGAAGCTGAATCCATCTGTCTCACTCAAATATGACATTCTAATTTCACTGAAATGAAACCCAAATTCATAAACTCAAATGAGAATTTATTGTATTGAAACTCAAATGACATTCAAATGAAAATTTATTGAATTGATTAAATTCAAAGTTCCACAGGATTTCAATTTTGAGATCACAAAAATACAAGACTTAACTAAAACATTATAACCTTAAAGATTTGGCATCAAGAAGCATGTTGGCTGCCTTAATTTCAGGTGGTGCAATATCCAATCAATGAAACAACATGCAGTGGTGAGTGTGGACTTTCATATTAGAACAAGGATCTCCACTGATTATAAATGGTGGTGCTGGAGGCAGTTTTACTTACATAAATGGTGTCCACCATAACCTTATGTCGATTCAAATCACAAACAAACACAAATTAGATAAAATCTTTACGAGTACCGAATCTTTATCCATGAACAATCAGTAGCATACCAAATCAGAAACATTTATGATTCTCTATCACATGATATTAGAATCAAGTTTAATACGCTACCAACATAGTTTATAGCTTCATATGTGCAGATGAAAGAACCATAATGATGTGTCCAAATTGACACCACTCCATTCTATAGCCACTCTACTTGTGAAAGTATCCTCACATGGGTTGTTGGCAATCATAACACACCATCCAAATAAGAAAACACAAGACTTACCTTCTTAAAAACTCATTCACATACAAAATCAAGTCTAATAACAGTTATAATAATGAATTGAAATCAACAAAACTTCGAATTTTTATCTCTTAAACAGGAGATAGATGCAGCGACAACTCTTAAGACACTGATGAAAGTATACCTAGCTGAACAACTTCTTTGCACATACATAGAGCAATGAAAATATATATAATGTGAAAGGGAGGGAGTAGTTGATTACCTTGTCAAGATATTCAGGCAACTTCTTGATCCTACCCAAGTAGTTTTAGTTCTACACAGAGTCATGGTCTTACTATCAGCACCAGGGCCATCAACCTGAAATCATGGGCATGCAAATAGCATAACAATCATACACGTAAAACATGAACGCGCAGAAACAATGCTATTAGGTGAGAAGTGCAAACAAGACTGAGAAACTAAATAGGTTGATAACTAAGAAAAAATCATACGCGTAAAACATGAACGCGCAGAAACCTCTAACTTATAACCCCAAAGGCCAAACCTGCATTTTGGTTCTGTCTTTTTAGGTAGTAAGCAGACAAGCTGGACAACTCAACTACAAAGCCAAGCAAAGGGAACATCACCATGATTGGAGCAAGGTTCCATCATTTCCATCTTCGCAGCACCATGAGATAGACCGATGGGGTGTCTCCAGTTAACTGCAGAAAAAGAATCACATAACTATGAAGTTTCCATTTTAACCCAGCTACTCTGCTCTTGATTTTGAAACAAGAACCTCATCCATATTTCCAGCTGCACCATTTACTTTATACTAAAAATTCCACATAACAGGATTCTCATTATTAAAAATCAGTGCAGACATGTTGCAAGAGCAAGCCATTAAGCACTAGGTCATAGTGCTAGAGCACCATCCTTACCTCAACTACAGTTCCAAAGCAGAGCAAGCCATTGAGCACTAGGTCATAGTAGGAAATTTCTTTTCAATTGGTTCCAATAACCTAATAGCATTATCCAAACCAACATTAGCTGCATGAGCTAACTCTTCAGCCTTTTTCATGGTACCAAAAGGTCCTCCAGTCGTTGTTTCACATCAAAAGTTCCAGCTGAGTGCCATCTACACATATTCACCAAAATAGTACCTGAAATGATAACCACCACACTTGAATTCACCAATATATAAGAGAACAAAATTATTGCTACAAGAAACAAACAAGAAAATCAAAATGAAATGACAAGGAACAATTCTGAATCAAATTGATAAAATCCGTAACAACGAATTATTATCACTCAAAATCAATTTCAAAAATCAAAGAAAAACAGGGATAATTTTTTATTACCAGCACTATAAAATAGAATTCTTCGATTTTCTGATCAACCCTTGTTCCACTTCGCTTTCACCATTAATACTTTCACGATTGGTAAATTTATCTGGCAAAAAAACCTAAATAAGGTCGAAATAGTTGAAGTTGATTCGATTTCTCTGATCTGATATGGGTATAAACATTAGAACATGCTGATGATGAATCTAAAATCATATTTAGGATAAGACCAAGCGATTGAAAAATATATCAAATCTCAGCGACGAATCCTAACAAAAATCTGTAATAAAAAAATTGTTTCAGTTGAATATAATGTTAATAGGATTGTATATCTGGAAACTGTTTTGAATCAGATAAAGAACTCGAAGCGAATAATCTTTTGTGTAGTCTGAAGTGTTTTGAGTTTTGAGAGAAGAGAAAAGAGAAGGGAAGTAGGGTCTGTGCGGTGGTAGTGTGCTCGTTGTGATGTCTGGTTTAGGTAGATTTGAAAAATGAAATTAGATCTGCTGGTGGTGTGCTCGTTGTGATGGAGGTGGTGAGTTAGGGTTTGTGCGGGTGATGAGTTGGTGGTGGTTGGGATGAGAGGAGAAGAGGAGATCTGTTGGCTTAGGTTTAGGGTCTGTGTGGGTATATATACTAGGATCGATCTCAAGTGAAATGGTTATGCTCATCCACGACCCCTAATGGGGCTGGCTGACTTTTTGACTATGTTTTGGTCAATATGACTTCTATGGCAACAACTATAGTCTAGGGTGGAACAAGGGTGGTAAAAAAGTGCTTATAAATCATCACATAATAGGGGTGGCATAATTTTTACTAATTTTATCTACTTTATTTCTAGTGTTGCCACCCTTTTTAATGGTCAAAACACTAGCCACCATTAATGGGGGTCATATCATAGGCTCGTAATATGGGGCAAATCCACTAGTGCTGGGGTTTTTCTGCTAGGTTTGCAGTTTCCTCGTTAACAAAATTCTGGTGTCTTGCATTACTTTTCCCTTCCGCATTATATTGTCTCTGATCTATATAGTAGAAGTAATTGCAAGTTTGTTGATTCATAACCTTTGAGTGAATCCATCTCTATTGAGATCTACGAGAACTACGTTCTTGTTAGGGTTCGGTTCTCTGAACTATACTCAGGTTCTTGTTTGAATATTGATTTGTGAAATCGTTCAAACAACCATAATCAACTAGGTTCACGAAAACAATAAGTTGGTGGTATATCTCGCGCACTACGCCATTTTGGTCGTTTAGCAACGGAAATAGGCGTTGCTATGAATTTCGGCAACGCTTATAAACGTCACTAATACGGCGTTGCTCTTTATTTAGAACGTTTATAAATGTAGCTGTAATGAATTACGGCAACGTTTATAAGCGTTGCTATAATCGTAATTACAGAGACGTTTATAAACGTTGCTAAATATGTGCTCAGAATTAAAAAAAAAATATACAATACAAAATTATATTTGTATTTTCAAAATTCCAAGAATTACAATTTATATTGAATATACAAATTTTATTTTGAGAAAATGGCAACGGTGTCAACTGTTACCAACTAAAGACTTTTTCTATTCAACTCTTTTGAAAATGTCACTCTATGTTAGTTCCGAGTTTTCTAGTTGAATCGGCGAGTCGACTCGCCTTTTAGAGTTAACCACACAGGTTAGTTCGTGAGTTAGGGTCGGGTTTTAGGAAATGGATTGTTTGTAACCCGATTGGTTGTAACCCGATTGGTTGTAGTGTAGTACAAAATTAATCCTGCCTTTCATTATATTGTAGCACAAAATTAACATAGCTTTTCAGCACATCGTAGTACAAAATTAACATTGTGTTCCAGTACAGTGTAGTACCAAATTAATTGGGTATATAAAATCTCACTACTTTATATATAAAATGATCTCAGCACATTGTAGCACAAAATTAATCATGTCTTTCAACACATTGTAGCACAAAATTACATTGCTTTTCAGCACAGTGTAGTACCAAATTAATTGGGTATATAAAGTCTCACTACTTTAGATATAAAATGATCTCTTCCGCAGCATCATAACCAATTCGGCCAACTTCCGACCATTGGAAAACCTCATCAGACATAAACCCCATGAAACCTGCAGCACCATATGAAACATAAAACAAAAGAAAGAAGAGTCTCCCAGTTCATTGAACTAACCACAGTTTCAAAAATAAAACTACCTTTCAGCACATTATAGTACAAAATAAACCCTACCTTTCAGCAAATCATAACACAAAATTAACACTGCCTTTCTGCATATTGTAGTACAAACTTAACTGAGTATATTAAATCTCACAACATTAGATATAAAATGAAGAAATAGTGAAAAACATATAATGTGCTGGGATGACACCAAAAACAACATGAGCAAAGAACACACTGGGATGGTACCATATTCAACCTCTAGTTACAGAAAAGCATATAAAAGATCAAAGGCTACTTTACACAACTGATCATTTGTATCAATGGTCACATTCCGCCAAACACATCCAAGTTCTATAAATCACCAGTTTACCACATTGAGCAAACATTGTCATCGAATCCATAATAGTCATGTAGCGTTTAATTTTTGACAGCCGCACGAAGTATTTATTTTTGGTAACTAGAATTTAATGGAGCCCAAAGTCCAAACACTTGAACAGTAGTACCATATGAACATGATAAGTCTTGACTCTCAAAACCTAAAAGAAAAGCAAACAGTAAAAAAGTAAAACTCAAACCTCTTTTATTCTTGTCTTTCGTGTATTCCTTGGCCTTCTCGACCTCTTGTGTAGCCTTTCTTATAACAACTCCCTCTTTTTTCTCTAACGTCTCAAGTGTCTACATAAATCCATACATGTGTAAGCTGGGATTCAAAACCACAATTGATAAGTCAAACACAAGAAAACTCTCAATATGGTTCTGGTATCACAGAAAATATGATTAGAATTCATAGGATCGTATCAGATTGTGATCATCGATACAAACAGTGTCGATCACATACACACAAATATGGCAATATTTGATGTTTCTTTTCTATAACCACATATATTATTTGACAAAGGTGAGCTAATTGGTGACGAACCAGATATGATTAAATGACCGCACCGAAATGTGAATAATCATAACCATATATTTTTGACAAAGAAAAACACAGAAATAAGATGGCGAGATCTAAAAAATAAAGTAGCCACAGAAACATTGAAATATCAACAAGTTCACTAGTAAGATGATAACAACAAGTCACTTTAACCCAACAAACCAGCTGAAAAGTTACTCAGTCTCAAAGTTCATAAGTGATGTTACTCAGTCTCAAAGTTCTACTGGGCACATATACCAACTAAATAACTACTACATGTGCAATGCTCAAAACACCATAACATACCATCCCAAATAGTTGGTGATGAAAATTTCAACCTCTTTGCCAAAACCTTGTCACTCAAAAAGCAACACAATTTTTCAATCTTTACAACTACCACAAGTAAGTTCAACAGCCTAAGTAGTACCTTGAGGGCCATCAGTAGTAATGCAGTAATGCTTATTAATGAAACAAGGGATTTGCCTGTGCCGCAGACGGCACGGGACTATTCAATATTGTACGTCTATTTTTTTGAACTATGTTTTTCTCCTTCATATGTCGCCTAATAACATCCCAAATTTGGGAAGACCTGTTGCCGTGTAAACCATGCTCGGATTCATATTATAAAAGACTCGTTCTGAAATAAGCACATTTGGTGAGTTAGAATATTGTCACTGCATTTACTCGATTTTCTACTCTGAAATTTTAGTCTTCAAATTTATTAGAAGGAAGGTATTGATAGATTGAAGTCCACAAAAACCACTTGATGACCAAGTATTGTTATTTTGGTTCCCACGTTATTACCTTTCTTGTTTATATCACATCACGCAGACAGAAATCACGTTTTCTATGGGCCGACTCGACACTTTTTCAAACGGCTCGTTGTAGATAACGGTCTCAAAAATCTTAAACAAATAAACTAATTTAATCCGAAAGGTTTGGTTTTTATTGAATATCAGTGTTATATCTTGTTACAATTTCCATTTTGGTCCAATACTGAAGCCAAGGTAAGGGATTAATACTCTAGGATTATAAACCTCGTTTTTACGTTTCATCACGATT
>JAJJMA010097751.1:3640-32187 GCA_023529015.1 Papaver nudicaule
GGGATTTCAAATTTATGTTTATGTCTGAATTAGTGAAATAACAGGGGATGTAGACGGCTTGATTGAATGCGACATGCAACTGATTAAAAGGCACAATATCCTCTTCGTATCTGTTACGCAATCCATGGCTATGCGAAAATGTAATTCTCAGTTCCCAACTCTCCGTATCTATTATACATAGCAAGTTTGCAAGATTCAATAGTACCAAAACCGTGTGGTGTTCAGTCAGGAATATTAATTGAAGTTCTAATGTCTCAGTTTGAACAATGGATTTCTAAGAACTAACTGACATGCAACAAATTGGTACAATGCTTTCAGCTGCGATAAAAATCGTTTTCCATATGCAGCCAATTAATAAGAGCAACATAAGATTCTTGCAGCTTCAGACTAGTAAAAAAAACATGAAAATGTGATGGTAAAATCATGAAACCATTTTTGGAAGCTTCTTAACAAAAGTAAAGTAACAAAAGCATGAAACATCATGTCTTGCAATCAAACCCAATACAAATTTAGCTAACAATAATCTCTACGATTTGGTCTAGAGAAACAATATGTTACTGTTTTTGAGACTCCAGTCTTATGCAAACTTAATGGACAAATTTAAAGCCCATTTTGAATGATCAGGATTAACGAAACAAAAATCGAAAGATATTCCGCTAGCTATCGTCAAAAACCCATCAACTGTTTTTGCATGTATGTCTAATAGCTAATCGTGGCCTTATGAACGAATATGGTGGCAAAATATCAGTTAGAGTAGATGAATGAGGCAGTTTTTCTCACCTTGAAACTGAAATTGCCCTTTCAGAAATCACTAAGCGCAAAACCGAAGGAAAATTGACAGGATGATGAGATAAATATTGATGTCGGTTGGGTTGCCTGCTTTGCGATGATCGTAGCTGCTTTTGGTGACTGATTCATAGATTTTTAGTTTCAGGGAATACCAGGTCTGCGTCTAAAGAAAAATATACAGTAGCTACAAAGATTTGGTTTAAGGGGATACCAAAGCTTTAAAATATTGTTTCACGTTTTTTTAGGAAAGTTAATTAGTATTTTTTTTTTTTTGGTATTTAGGAAAGTTAATTAGTAGACCTCACCTCAAGTGCATGTAGAGAAAATTGCAGCATGCTAGATATATGCGAATCTATTCTGCACAAAACGTGTTGACGATGGTTTGACCACAAATTATGAGAGGTTTAATACATGATTTGGAAAGGGTTATTAGTCTAAATCAGTCAGAAAATGATCCATCTCCATACGCAACCTTACATTATTACTACTCGTTTTTCCATACACTAAATTGTTTTGTAGAGTCTCTCATGTATTAAATCGTGTCAGGTTAATTGAACTTCAAAAGTAGCACTAGTATTAAAGCAAACACCCATTTCAAATCCGAACAAATCTATTCTCTATGTACTGTATTATATACCCATTGAAATATCATCAACTTGGACTACACCACCACAGCCACAACACTAAGGATTATTTGCTTTGCTCTTTCCACAAACACTAATCACACAGGTTAATTGAACGCCAAAAATAAAAACACTAGTATAAGCAAAACACTGATCAAGATTTTAACTTGTACTCAAACTGAATAAATCAACAACTAAAAATAGTAATTGAAGCAACCAAATTCCGAACTCCACAATAGCAAATAAAGGTCGACAAACATTACAAACATGATCGACGGACATTCATAGAAAAGAAAGTGCACAATGATACAGAAGAGCATTGAAAACAAAAAAACAGGAAACTAATTTGCCATTAAAGAGCTCAACAAAGTGTGGAATTTGGCGAAGAAAGAAGAGCTCAACTGTTGGATTTTCGTGATTGTTCCATTTGTTCCCAGAGCTCGAGAATACCCAACTGATGAACTGCAAAGTCAACAAACTCTTGTAGTTCATCTGCAGTAAAATCATCAACATATTTTTTTCCAGCACCTATATCAGTGTCGTCTTCTGCACATATCTCCGACCAACGTAAATTCTTCCCAGCATCAGAAACCTGCTTGTCCTCTTCGCGGATGCCATTCGCATAGCTAATCACTTTATGTAGATCATCAAATGACAATCTACCAACAATATCTTTGGCTTCTTGTAGGTTACTTGGTTTAGTCTTCTCCATTATTTCAACTCTCTTCTTTTTCTTTCCAACCTCACACAACTGATTGCTTGATACCATCTTCACCATTTTCGAATAAATGTTGTTATAGAAGAATACTAAGAATACAACTGGTCAGTGGGAACGGAATGCAAGTTATAGCAAGCATAGGTTAAACTTCTTATAACATAAAGTTTTTGGGAAGTTGCTATGACCGAGACCACCTCTCTTCTTATAATAAAAATTAAGGCTGTCAACTCAAAAATTATAGAAAGGAATCTCAAAATAATTATGAAAATATATATGCCCTGTCTAAGAAGTCAATCAGATGGATACTCTTATATAGCTAACCTATTGTTTGGTGATTTGCAGACTCTAGTGATTTGATAATTCAATGAAACATGACAACAACTTTAACACAGAGGCCACAGAAGATATGGAAAATCTAGTGCATTGTTGCCCATGAATCCAGACACACCCCTGGTTTTCTAAGAAGATAACAGGATGTCATTGATGTATGAATGTACAATTATCTATCTAAATCGATACAACAATGAATTATACCCTTAACCTAAATCTACACAGCATGAATGAGTTAAAGAGAAACAACATCAAAGATAACAATTTAGAAAGAAAAACAAAAACAAAAGATTAAACACATGTAAACCACAAATTACCGTTCCCATCATAACTAAAACAAAACATAAAGTCACCATGTCTTAGTATCAACCAACAATCAAAAGAGAAAAAAAAGAAGAGAAAATAACATATCCGGCAGCCACCAATAAGAGAAAAAAAAACCTTAGTCGTCAGGATCAAGACCAACTCCTATGCACTTTGAACCTCCAAAATTCCAGCAACAGACACCTTGTGATCTAGAATTTGAAGCTTCTGGTGACTGCAATCCTCTTGATCTCAGATACTATTTCCTTCTCTGGTGCTTGTTCTGGATCCAAGTTGATCACCTCTGGTTCTGGTGCAACTGCTTGTGCCGGTCCTATTTCCTTCTCTGGTGCTTGTTTTGTTCTAGCTCTTCCACTTGCACTAATACCACCATCGACCCATTCAGGCACATGATATGGATTCCTGGCAACTGGTACACCATAATACTCGTGATCTTCGTCCATCCATCTTGGCTTATTGGACCTAGAAGAAGAAAAAGGCAACCAAGTTCCATCTAAACCTTGCTTTAACATCTGACCATTGTTTTCAATCACATGCTTTCTGATCATTGCCCTGCAAGGATTATTAACATAATCTGGATTAAGCTTGGGATTATTCATCTTAAATGAAGTTTTGGAGGAGAAGAAAAACTACTTTTACTTGACCGAGGAATTGAAAATGAAGAACAAAATAAAAAAAATTACTGAGGATTTTAAACAATCTAACCTCGGGAAATTTTTTTGTAGCCCAAAAAAATTTTAGTCTATACGTAGAACCCACCATTTAGTTTCCCAATATTAAAAACCCAAACTTAGTAATAGTGTTTGTATATTACTTTACTAACCTTCCACCTAATTAGGGATATTCTGTTTTCACTCTTTTTATATTAACATTTTAATTAGTGATAAATATAAACATCCAAAATTTTAGGAACACAATTCGTTGTGATAATTTAAAAGATGAGAGAATCTAGGAAATTGTTGGGATAATTATGACAATCAGAAGATCTAGGGGGTTGACTAGAAAATCCATTCTCCTTGTTTATAACGTTTACAGTATCAATATTTATCCTCTTTATTTCTGTTTCCAACATAGAAACCGCCGAAAACAGATTTTTCTTCATCCTCTACGGTAACTAAGCTTATGATAAAGTTTGGGAAGATTTTAAGGTGCGTTCTTGGAGTTTTTTTTTGATACCGGCCTTTCCTTATTTTCATCTGTTTAAAAAAAAAAATGAAGTTTTGCATGTTGATTTTAGTCTGTTAGGGATTAAGGATTTGACTTGTGATTGGTGTAATGAAGACAAATGAAATAAAAAAGAAAAGCTGGCATCTTTGATTCACTGTGATAAAATGTATTGATGATTTTTTTTCTTGTGCATGTTGATTTTGATTATATGTCTGGTTGCTAATATTTTTTCTTCTTTTTGGTTCCTGGAATTGTTAATTCTTCATACTTGTTTTGTATTATTTTTATAGAAATTGATGTAATGTTTTTCACTGACCAATAGTATCCAAAAACAAGGTGTACTGTATGATAATGATAATTAACTTCAAAATAATGTTTTTTCATGATATGTTATAGGGTAAATAATGGTGATAATTTCATTTTTTCTTATGATTTCGTATTTTTGTTTCTCTGGTTTTGTACATGGTGTGACTAGAACTGGGTAATGTTTTTATAGAGTTGTTTGTACTGGTAAAATTTAAGAGATGACAATGCTCTTGACCAAATGTTTCCAGTAGCATTTGTGTACGGTGCGATGTTCAAATTGAGTAGAATTCTTTGTCGTTCATGTTATAATGAAAATTATGGTGATAATTTCATTGTTCTTTGCTTTGCTTCTGTATTTTTTTCCTCTGCATTTGATTGATAGATTGGGTCAATAATTTGTTCACTATTTACTAGGTGAAATGTAATGGTGATTATCTGTTTTCTCCATATTGAACAGGTGATAATTGAAAATTTACCATGTCAAGCAAACGGAAAAAACCATCTGTTCCTGTTGATGAGGGTTCCGGCGATGACTTTGAGACAGATATGCCACTTAAAAGGGTTTTAGATGGATTAAAGAAAAAGAAATGTGAAGGGCCATCGACAAAGCCAAAAAAAAACTGGATTAAAGAAAAAGAAATGTGAAGGATCAAGATGGCAGTGAAGCTGGTGACGGATTGTGAGCATAGCAATTTCAGTGAATTGGATTAAAATTTCTAGTTAGTTTTCTTGTTAAGATACTTTTGGGGATCTGTTAGTTTAGATGCATAATTCAGACTTGGTACTTTTCATCACTTTTTTTGGTTGGCTTATGTATATTGTCAGTTCACTTACCAGGTACTTTACAATGGTACTTAGATGGAATTCAATAATGTGATTGCTCTTGTCATATGAAATCTATTTCCGATGCTCCTTTTGGTTCCTCTTTGTCTCAAAAACTTTTGCAACAGACGCAGTTTGTAACTGTCATATAAGAACACAAATAAGTTTTGGATAAATGGATTTTTCATAACAACAATGTGATAATGAGAATGTTCTCCAACTATTCATGTTGTAAGTATTACTTCTCTGATGATGAAATCAACTCCCTGTGGTCCACTTTCTTGCAACTCCTCTCTCTGAATGCAGGATTAAGAATTTTTCTGGATGACTGCTCAAAAGCAAATTCATCAGTTGCCTCGTCTACGCTAATGCCAACTTAAACTGACTGGCTTCTCGTTCCCATTGCACTAATATTATGGTGACTCAAAACCAAACACCTTTCAAGCTCAGTAGATAAAGACTGTATACAGTATACTTGTAGAACTTTTGCACCAGACACATGAATTCACTGTCAAAAGCACCATATCATCTGGATAAAATGATTTTTAGAAACGCTGTGTGATTATTGGAATTTTCTCCAACAAATTCTCTGTACGAAATGAATTTTTCACCGAATGCATACGTGATAAATGTGTATATCAATTTGATAGTAATGGGGAAGCCTGTAGTTAAACTTCACAAATGATCGAGACAACAAAAAAAAGGGAAAATAAATAAATTATTGAAACAACTGATATGATAAATCAAAAACAAATCTCAAGCTACATGAGTCTGACCATTCTAAAAAAAAAAAATGCAAAATGAAAAGTAACTCACTAAAGAAACTACAAAATGAAAAATTACTCACTAAAGAAACTGCAAAGAATACTGTCACAAATCTAGACAGGCACCTAGTGATGTCTATCATATCTTTGAGAAGCCATGAACTGCTGGATTTGGGCAAGTTTGACTGTTGTGGTTCGACAACTTCTTGCATTTCCCACAACGTATTGGTTTCTTCGGTTTCTTCACGTACTTCTTCTTACAGCGTTCAGTGTTAGGCCTACCTGTATTCTTCTTATTAATTTGTGGAGGTATAATTCGTGCACCTTCCTTTTTCTCATGCTCTTTCTCAGAATCTGGGATCGGATGAATGAAGAAGGAATACAAAGTTTTATACCAAGCCGATGTGAAATAGTCCTCCACAAAGTCGTACACATTTCTACCAGATTGAATGGAATGCGAGCAAGTAAATCCATATACCTTCCATCTATTGCAAGAACAACACCTAGCCTTCAAATTTATTTCATAACGATGGTCGGCAACAACTTCAAATAGTAAATCCCCAGCCGGGTATACTGTCCATGAATTACCATCATTGGTGAGTTCTTTTAATTTAATCTCAAACTTCGGAGTCAATCGACCGGTGAAACTTTCAGAATTGGTGTGGCGGGTAGATATCATTTCCATCATCTTCATCCTAATAGTATTTAGGAGCGCAGATATCAGCATCTTCTTCTCATCCTCTATCCAACTATTGAATGATTCTGCAACACCTGAAGAAACCGCACCATACCTACACCCTTTGAAAAATGCATTCGACCAATGCTCGCGTCCTTGCTTCTCCATCCATCTCACAACATGGTCACATTTCAAATGAACAGTTTCTTGCCGTCTTCATGTGAGAAGATGATACGTATCAACCAAGGATTCAAAACAGTCCAACGATTACAAACATGAATCTTCAAGTCTTCAATAGTACTCTTGCGTGTTACGCGGTACGACATCGAATCACCTTCAAAGTGAACAACAACCAAACAACACCCCTCCATTACCTGTATAAAAAAAAAAGGAAACACCTAAATTTAGAATACATACTGACAAGTTGATAGTCAAAAACTTCACATGATGTAATCAGATGCAAATGTGATAGTTACAATTTTTTAGTCATAACTCATCATATAATATATGTGATGAGAGATTTTTCACGTCAAACCCTAATAAAAAAAATACCGAAATTCTATTGAACAGGACTGAAATGGTTTCAAAAAACAATCAAATATATTACATCAAATATATCAAAGTGAAAAGAATTCAGAAAGATACAGAGCAACTTTGAAACATCATTAATGGTTTTTCACGTATACAAAAAGAAAGTAAACGAAAACCTAACCTTTGATGATGAAAACTTACTTCACGAAGATATCCTGGAAGAAAATATAAAACCAGAAACAAAAGTGTCGTGTTTTATACTAGAGAAGAGTACTGAAGAGAGACGGAACAAACTGGAATTGACCAGTGAGTTGTACCGAAGATAATGGGGTTGTTGATAACAAATTTTGTTACTCTTTTGACTGAAAGAAAGTGGGTATAGTGGGTTGTTACCGTATAAAAAGGCCCCAACTTTTACTCCGACTAATGAGTCCCAGAACATGGCTGAAAAGGGTAAAACAGCGAATATAATAATGTGAAATCAGGATCAGATTCAAATCTACGGTCAAGAACTAATAAAACTTTGTTTTGGGTTACAGATATAAGCCAAACTAATGAAGGGCTTGAGGAGAACCCAAGCCTTCGGCTTGGGTTCTCCAGAAATTTTCAGATCTAACCTTTGGTTTACCCCCAACCAAGCAGTAAATGTTTCCACCTGCCTAATAAGTAACCCATATTCTCAAAGCAACCACCCCCATCTGTATCAAAATAAAATAAAATAAAAAAGCAACCACCCCCATCAAATCAAATTAAAACCCAACTAAACTCTTTCACAGGTTACACACCTTTCCATGGTTATCCCTTGGCTTACCCTAACCCAGCAGTTAATGTTTCAATTAGCCTCCCAACCACACCAACACCACTCTTCAATACCCCAACCACAGGGAACCATTGCCAAAATCTGAAAAGCAACCCACCCGGGTCCATGATTTTTCCAACAAAAGAGATTTGCAAAAATCCAAAAAACTAAGCCCTGCAATTATTGGAGAATTCCCTTTTTTCATTGCGTAGAAGGCAGCATATAAAGTTGCGGATGGTTCTGGTGATCCTTCAAACAGTAGTCAGCGACTCAGCTGGGCGTTGGAGTGTAGATGTAACTAAGTAATGTATATACAATATTGCATAGGAAAAAAAGAGTAATATGCCACCCAATTCTTCATGAGTTTGGGTATTCAGTTTGTTAAGGGTAAAACTAGAGAGACATTCCAATCATAAAAAACTAACTAGAGAGACATAAAAATAAGTATTTGTATCTGTGTTACAACGATACGGACACGGTATCAGTGTGTTGTGTCCAGTACGCTAGTATGACACGCCAACTTGAAAAACGATAATACGGGGACACGGTATGCACTATAGTTTCAAATAGATATATTGTATATAAGGTCGCAAACTGAACAAAAAATGCATACATGTATATATCATGATTGACACATCTAAGATAAACTTGGCAAAATACTAGTATACCTGTATGGTTAGTACAGAAAAGGCACCACATAACTATCCAATATCTACTTATCTTCTTGGTGTCATAGAGATGTAGCTATAGATCAGGCTTGTAGCTCAACTGTCAAGTGAGCCACTGGATAGGGGTAGAGTGTAACTAGGTACATTAAGGACGGTAAGCAAAGAAGTTTGAGAAAAAAACAGAGAAAAGATAGGTGGAATTTTGTATTTTTTGTTTTTTCTCCTGTAACTCAGCCGTATTAGAAGTATTGGTACGGGTGTCGGTGTCCATACGTATGAGTACGCCAAAAAAATGAAATTTGCCGTGTCGTTGTAACACAGATTTGTATATACTGGTGTAGTTTGTAAATTGTACAGCCGAAGAAGTTTACGGGCAGAAGGGATACACTTTCATTTAGAGATTATTATGCATAATTAAGATTAAGAGTGGTAACAGTCCGTAATGAGATGCTAAACAGGCCAACGGAATGCTCTATGCTTGTTGGTCGTCGGCCCCCCCACCGCAAGTGGTAATCTAGTTACATAAAGTATAATGCAAAACTCAATTGATTCTTAGTGGAAGGGTTGCCGAGGCCCTGGCTTATTGAGTTAAGACCATCTGCAAATTCAAACCATATACTTATCCAAATTAAACTGAACCCTTTATCCATTTAAGTACCACAAACAATACTAACATCATTTGTATGACAGAAACCTAATTTTATCATAAATCAGAAAACCCTTTACACAAAAACCTGAATTTTATCCTATTTCAGAAAACCCTTTACACAAAAACCTAAACTTTATCATAAATCAGAAAACCCTAAAAGGAAAAGGTGAAATTTATACCTGATTTTGTATCTCTTCCTCACACCATAGACTTATCCAAATTTAACTGAACCCTTTTTTCATTTAGGTACCACAAACAAATACTAACATCATTTGTATGACAGAAACCTAAATTTTATCATAAATCAGAAAACCCTTTACACAAAAACCTAAACATTATCATAAATCAGAAAACCCTAAAGAAAAAGGTGAAATTTATACCTGATTTTGTTTCTCTTCCTCCTGCAATACTCTTGGCTTAACCCTAAAAAGAAAAGATGAAAATCCAAAGATTTGAAAAAGAAAAAAACAAATCAACAGCAAAAATGGATGAAACGAAACCCCAAATACTTACACGATGCTCTCAGAAAACCCTTGAACCTTCACTAGCAGAGAAAAAAAACTAGAAACTAACTACCGCTCCATGGAAGAATAGAAAAGAAAAGGCGATGAAAATGGGAGAAGAGAATTTGGTATACACGATCCAGTTTATATTATGAACCCATTAACGGGTCAGCATCTCCACCTCCCCAAACTTAAACTTGTAGGTCTTTTTCATTATTCTTGTCGGGCAGGATTCGGGTACTGTGAGTTCACCGGTCAATATAAAGTCGTGAGAACCATCAGCAATGGGAATTTCCAAGTGTACACTCTTGGCGATGGTCTGGGTTGGAGGAACATAGACTTTAAGTACAAACTAGAGGAATCTTCTGGTATATTTGCACATGGGCGTATATTTTGGCTCGATAACACAAGGAAAGTACGTATTGTGTCTTTCGATTTGCATATTGAGAAATTTGAAACAGTATCTCCACCCCCACTCAAGATCCCTAAGAAGGTGCATCCCATTGTCGGGCTTGTCCAAATTGGACTGTCTGTATGTCTATACCATATGAGTGAGCATGAAGGCAACGTCACTCTGTGTTTGTGGTCACCCATTCTCGAGAGAAGAAACTGTTTGAGAGCAAATACCAGATGGAGGGAAAATAATTAGGCGAAACAGTGCAATATTGAATTGGGAAGGAAGGAACCGGACCTGTTATGTTATAAACCTATTGCACTTGGTAAGAACAGCGTCCTGTTGTGGCGAATTTCAATGTTGAGCAAATGTCTTTGTCTTTACGATTTGGAAACAAAAAGTAACCCGGTTATCTGGAAGTCTAGACGTGAAGATACAGTTGATCCATACCTTCACATAGTTCCTCACATAGCGCTGAATGTAGCATTGGAAGGCCTTGGAGCAAAACCTGACACCTGTTGTGATGATATGCATCTAACAACGAGCTTTCATGTGCATGAAGTTTGGAGTCTTTAAATGATGCGGAAGTACTTATATACCCAATGGGAAACTTGTTATTCTATCATTAACTTGTGGCCCAAACTAGGTTCATTGGGAAAACATATATGTAATACTTTCTCTAAGTGTTGCTTTTGATTATTGTCAGTTATCTTTTGTTAGTCGAGATGATAACCAGGTAGATGGCATCTCTAAGTTTGTTAGGAGGTCTAAGTGTTTCCTAGATTTCTCTTATAATTTTCCTTCCTTAGTAAGTAATGTGTTAGCAAAAGATCAAAACTTGGTAGCTGTTTAATCATCAATGAATTTGTTCTGCTTATCAAAAAAATTGATACACCCATTCAGAGTTGTATTGCTTCTTCCTGCGCAATATTAGGGAAGTGTATATCTGGGCGAGTATCGTCTGTGCCACAAATTGTATGTGCCAAATGTGTCAACCCAATAGGGTTGCGACACATGTCAAGTTTTGTTATAACCAAAATTCAAGCTTCAATTTCCATTTCTGTTCTATGTTAATTTGGTAATGTAACCAAATATAATATTTCCTAAGATTTTTTAGGAGAAATAATTAGTAAATCTTTATGGTTTATTATAAATCAATTTCTCACAAATAAATTCTAAATTCATCTTCTTTCCTAGTTTTTGGACTAGCACAACCAAAGACACCCTAAAACTAGCAAATAAGATGAATATAAATTTTATTTGTGAGAAATTGATTTAGGAAATGTTATCTATAGTATTTTGGGGAAAAACATCCTAAAGTTTAATGGAGATAACCACCAAATATTCTCCGTAATTTATTTAGGGACACTAACCATTGTTGGTTACACGAGATCCAGAAACTTTCTCTTAATAATTCGAAAATCAAAACCCCCCAAAATTTCAACCAAAAACTTCTTTTTGGCGGGTTGAAACTTGAACGAAAACTCTCAGAGCGGAATAATTCCCGCCTGTTGTTTTTGCTCCTTTTTAAAGTTTAGTTTTACTTTAAAACTCGATTTATCTTTTCTGAAACCTCAACTCTACTCCTAACTCATCTTTTTCACAGTGGTTCATCCCTTATCTCAGGCTGGTTCTTATAATGCTATTATTTCTTTAACCCATTCTCGATTCAATACGAGTGATGTTTTATATCATGTTGTATTATTAATGTTGTTGATTTTAATATATTTTAAGGGAAATAATCTGTTTTTTTTTTTAAACTAATAACTGATAATCATATATAGGCTGTTTCAATCCGGTTCTTGTATCAAAATAATGTTTTAGGGTTAACTTATATGAATCAATGGTACTTTTGCTAATATGTTTAGATACTGTTTTTTCAATATATGCTCGAATTCTACCCATGTTGAGCATGTGGTGCTTTCCCTGTTAGGTTTAGCTATGATTTGGTAGAATCATTCATTTCTTTTTTTACCATGGTTTTTTCTTGATATCAAGCAAAAATGGTTCATTTCATATCATCTAAAATTTGCTTTTTAATTGTTGCAAGAGTTTCAACACAAATTGTTTTGTGAACCTTCTTTTAGAACTTAATCCATCTGAGCTCATATTCCTACCTTTGCTGTACGACACAGTGTAAGTTATGGCAGGTGATGACTTTTTGGATGATATACTTATCGAGCACGAAGAACACCCAGATAACAGCAATGAAAGTGATTTTAAAATATACAAAAGGTTTAGAGCACCGTTTGAAAGATTCCTCCACAAGATCCAGGTAACCAACTACGGATTCCTACAACTATCTTTATTCATCATTTTTATTCACCATTTTTGTTTTGTGCCTGTCTCTAGTTAACAAGCCATTTAATATTACCCTAGAAATATTTTTGCATCAACAACTGCGTAAAGCGAAAAATGATGATTTGTCTCGGTGTAATACTGCAGGACTTCAGAAGCATGAATAGGCTCCCCTCGGAAATCATTACTAAAATCCTGTCTTCCCTACCAACATCAGAAAGTGTTCTCGACTGCAAATCCGTGTGCAAGGAATGGCAGGTATTGCTTGGGAAAAACAGATTGGGTCTCTTATTTGCGGCCTCCACTATGCCTTACCCTCTACAGGTATTTTTAATGCCAAAACAAATCAACCATGAACAAGTCGGTAGCATCGGCCCAGAACCAGTTTTAAGTTTAACATATCACAATATAGAAATGCATTGCCCAAATATTATTGGCTCATGTAATGGGCTGGTATGCTTTGGGATACCACACAACAGGGCTCTTAATGATCCAGTTTATATTATGAATCCATCAACCGGTGAGTACCTCCACCTACCCAAACATTCAGATCCTTCTCCACATTTTCATGAAATGAAGGCAGGATTCGGGTACTGTCAGTCTACTGGTGAATATAAAGTTGTGATAACCTATGGGAAAGTCATCCAAGTGTACACTCTTGGTGATGGTAGGGGTTGGAGGAACAAAGACGACTTTCAGTACAGACTACGTGAATCGTCTGGTATATTTGCACATGGACGTATATTTTGGCTCGATACAATCAATCAAAATATTGTATCTTTCGAATTGCATACTGAGAAATTCGAAATAGAATCACCACCACCACTCAAGATCTTTAAGAAGGGAAAACCCATTCACGGGCTGGGGTTAGCCCAAATTGGACTGTCTCTATGTTTGTACTATACGAGCCAGCATAGAGGCGACATAACTCTGCGTTTGTGGTTGCTCGAGAAAAGAAACTGTTTTAGAGCACATACCAGATGCAGCGGAAGGAAATGGGTGAAACAGTGCAGCATTGAATTGGGAAAGAAGGAAAAGCAGCTGATACATTATGTGCCTATTCCACTTGGTAAGAACAGCGCGTTGCTGTGGCGAATTACACTGGATTGCAAACGTCTATGCCGTTATGATTTGGTCGCTAAAACTAACCTGGTTATTTGGAAGTCTCGACGTGAAGAAGCATTACGTCCATACCTTCGCATTGTACCTCACATGGCGCTGAATGTATCACTGAAAGGCTTTGGAGTAAAACCTGACCCCCGTTGTGAAGATATGCATCCAAGAAAGGACTTGCATGTGCAGGAAATTAGCAGTCTTCAAATGATGCAGAAGTACTGATATACCCATTGAGAGTTGGAAATTGCTTCTTGGTGCACATTTTCTTATGTTATTTAATGTTCTTGTTTGAAAAGACTGTTTTTTATTTAGAGATACCATGCAAAAAGCTAAAGAAACAATGTTTTATCCAATATGGCTCAAATTTCACAATTTAGCAATATTGCATGGTTTTACTTCGTTGTGTTAGAAAACTCAATGTGGAGGTAGTCCGAATTGTTTAGCGGGTGACGATCACATTTATGAGCCCCACTCATATCAGATTTATCCAGAAATTGTGACCTACTTTTTGCTTGCTTTGTATTCATTTCAATTTTTCTTTTTTTTGTAAACCATTACAAAGGATTTTTTTGTCAACAGACTGCTCTGCACAATAGAGCAAGAGGGATGTATGGGCTCTCCTCGGAAATCACTACTGAAACCCTATCTTCCCTACCAACATCAGGCAGTGTTCTCAACTGCAAGTCCGTGTGCAAGGAATGCAGTAGAGCCATACCTTAAAATAGTACTACCTCACATGGCGCTGAATGTATCATTGAAAGGCGTTGGAGCAAAACCTGACCCCCGTCATGAAGATATGCATTTAACTACGCACTTGCATGTGCAGGAAATTAATTGTCTTCAAATGATGCACAAGTACTGATAGATCCACTGGGAAACTTGTTATCCAGTCATTAACTAGTGGCACAAATAGTTTTCATTTAGAACACAGATATGTAATAAAAAAGATACTATCTCTAAGTACTGGTTTATATTATTGTCAGTTTTCTTTTGTCATTTGAGATGATAACCAGGTAACAAATGGCATCTCTAAGTTTGTTAGAAGTTTTAAGTGTTTCCTAGATTGCTCTTCTAATTTGCTAGTAAGTGATCTGTTAGCAAAAGATCAAAACATTGTAGTGGTCCATTAGCTAAAATGAATTTCTTCTATTTAGAGACACCATGCAGAAAGCTAAAGAAATAATGTTTTATAGTAAATTTTTTCTACAGTTATTACGCTCAGTTCATTGCATTAGCTCCTACTAGCTTCATTCAGTTGGTTTGGCATTTCAGTATTGTCGTAGTAGGGTGTGCTGAAGGCCATTCTAAAAATTCAAACTGTTCCCTCGTTTTTACAAATTCTAAAATGAAATTTTGGCTAAAATGTAGTGGAGTTGTTAATACAGGATTATATCTCGGAATTATGGGAGACCATTTCTTAATATATAACCACCACCGATATTTTTTCTGATCTATTATTGGCTGGAAATCTGAAAATTATGGAAACTAACCATGTTGGTTACACGAAATCTGTGGAAACATTTCTTACAGATTGAAGGAAAAAAAACTCCAAAAAAATTTCAACAAAATTCTTTTGCGCGGGATGAAAATGAAAATTCCAGGGCGGGAATTATCCCGCCCAGTGTTTTGGTAAATTAAAGGTAAGTCAACTTTCCTCTCCATTCGGTTGTTATAGCTTGTTTCATTTTGCTGCATGTTTTTTTTCTCGAAACCCTAATTCTATTACTAGGTCTTACCTTCGCTGCTGGTATGATTTGTTAAACCCGATCTCGATTTATGTTGTATCAAAGCACAAGCATATGCCAACGATGGATTGTTTTGAATTTTATTTTTCTTTTTTTTCTTTTGACAAGTAACTGATAATCATAAATATTTGCAGATTATCATATATCATAGATGTACATGTTAAATATCAAGGGTTTTAACTACTGTTGGATTTAGTTACTGATTATCACGGTTTTGATTCCTAGTTGTATGTGTTAATGTTCTCCTAATGTTCTGAGGATCTAGGAATGGCTACTTAGATTTGAATACATTTTAGGTTAAATACAAGTAGAATCAAATATGCATGTTAGATGTCACGGGTTTTAATTCTGGTTGTATTAAAGAGCTAGTTTTGCCGTCATCATGGGTTGCTTTAAAGTTACATCTTTCAACGAGTATGTACTATGTAATTTTTGTTTTGTACAAGGGCTTCATTGAATGGAGAAACATGGCTTATAATTGTAAAACATGTTGCTTTTGCTGTTAGATTTAGCCAATGTTTTTTCCAACGTAAGCTCATATTCCTACATTGGTTGTACTTTCAGATACGCTCATGGATTCTTCAGAAGATAATTATTATGAAGATATCTCAGATACCGAATATGGTTTTGGAAGTGAAAACGAGAGTTACGATTGTGCTGGTGGCAAATGTGAAGAAGAAGAAGAAGAAGAAGAAGAAGAAATAGATTGTGGGACTCCACGCTGTCAAGCTGCAAAAGAAGAGAAAGGTTTAGGAAACACATGTCCGGAACCTTTTGATGATTATGGAGCATATGATTTGAATGGTAATGCTTGTAATATTGTTCTCGTTTGTTTTTAATTTTCCATAAAACATGTTTCATAAGTTGTTTCTGCTATTTACAGATACTGAGATCCAAGAAGATGAATTGAATGTGATTGATGATGAGTTAGTATCTGAACCAACTGATAGTGTAGCAGAAGAAACACAGATTCTACCAGAGAAACCAGAAAAGTCTATGAAAAGCAGAAAACCCAAGGGAATGTCAAGGCTAAGAAAACAACATAAGAATTATAATAAAGAGGCCATGATGGCTAAATTACAGGTGTGCAGCTAATTATATTCATATCTATAAGGCTATCGCTATATCTATTTATCATTTATATTGTATATCTGTTATTAACTTTCCGTTAAATGCTATGGTAGCTTTACTACAATGCCAACAATTCGTTGAGGAAAAAGGTGGAATCTAAGGATGCACTAATAACGGAGTTGACCATGTCGATAAAGACTTTAGCATCGACCCTCTCTACTCAAGGAATACCAGTACCAGCCATTGCTTCCGAATTGATCAGAAATTATGGCTCAAAAGTAAGTTAACTGCTCCACTAAATGGTGCGCTTATGATATTATATTTACTGTATAGGTCAATGATTTGGCGCGCAATATCTAATATTTCATGACAATGTTCAACTTCACGCTTCAGGAAAATTTGACAAGCCTCCCGTCGTCTTTGGGAGGTGATGGACCTATCAAACAGATCCATCCATATGCGGATGCGATGCATTCAACCGAAAAATCCTCAAGAAAACAACCCGAATCTGCACCACTGGAGTCTGCTTGAAGCTGGAAAAGGAATGATCGACATAAGAAGGACCCTCCTGGTACAGATTCAGTGACCCGTAATTCCAGTTCCCCAACTTCTTTACTATCTACACCAAAGTCTGCAACTCCTTCATCTACTCAGGAATCTCACAATTTAGCAACTAATGAAGGACCATTAGGAAAAGTAATATATTTATCTTATTTCAGGCATTTCATTCTGTATTGTTCATGTGTTTTCGCTTTATGATGTTCATATGCTATGTATTCATGCAGAGTGTAGGATGTGAACTTTGGTCTGGCACAAGGGAAAACGTTGTTGCCATACTGCTTTTGTGTCAGAAGAAAGTAAAGAAGTGGTTGTGCATGGATACAGAGTCCAGGTTACTGAAGTACTGAATGAAAATCTCGTACTACCAATACCCGGCGATGATATTAAAACGTTAAAGCAAGCTTGTGGCACTTTTATCCCTTGGCCCAAAGCTGAAATCGTACTTCTTCAACCTCCTGAGGTTAGTTGCTTGGCTTGGCTTCTTTGCTTATTCATCGAATAATTTGCTATACCAATCTGCCTTATCCAGCTTGTATTCAGAACTAGATTAGACATTGATATGTTAAAACAAAACCCACAGTAGTTAGATAAGATCCCAATATGTGCTGGCAACTCTTTAATTGAAGAATGCTAGTGTGAAGTTAATAAATCCAGATACGTGGTTACTTGTTTGATTATGATTTAGATCTGCAATGCGCAGTTTCAACCAATGTAAAAAAAGGCTACTTCCCTACATTCTCTCCATTGTTCTATTTTATCTGTGTCTTCATAAGACCAGCGTAATCACGTTCGATACATGAATCCTCACTATTTCTTTACTACTTCAGGCGACTCAACAAATACTGCCGCAACCAAATTTTCTGCAGCACATTGAGAAGCCAAAAGAAGCAGTTCAAGCTACTCAAACTTCAAGTCTCCCGTCGTATTCACTGGGAGGTGATGGACCTGGCAAACAGATCCATCAATCCGAGGTTTTGATTCATTCGACTGAAAAATCCTCAAGAAAACAACTTGAATTTGCACCACTGAAGGTTTCTTCCACTAAGAAACAGTCTGCTGAGCCTAAGAAGGAACCTCCTTGTACAGAGACGGTGACCCATCATTCCAGTACCCCAACTTCTATACTATCTAAACAGAAGTCTTCGACTCTTCCATCTTCTCGGGAATCTCACAGATCAGCAACTAATGAAGTCTGGTTCGAAAAAGTAATACATATTATCTTATTACAGGCGTTTAAATCTTTACTGTTTTTGTGTATCTCTTTATGATTTTCGTATGCCATGTATTTATGCAGGGCGTAGGATGTGAACTTTGGACTAGCAAAAGGGAAAACGTTGTTGCTAGAGGTACTGCTTTTTTGACCGAAGAAAAAGAAGTGACTGTGTATGGAATTCCTGTCAGGATCGCGTGCTACAGAGTCCAGGTTACTGAAGTACTGAATGAAAATCTCGTATTACCAATACCCGGCGATGAGATGAAAACGTTAAAGCAAGCTTGTGGCACTTTTATCCCTTGGCCCAAAGCTGAAACGGTACTTCTTCAACCTCCTGAGGTTAGTTGCTTTGCTTGGCTTCTTTGCTTATTCATCGAATAATTTGCTACATTAATCTGCCTTATCCAACTTGTATTCAAAACTATATTAGACATTGATATGTTGAAACAAACCCACAGTAGTTAGATAAAATCCCAATATGTGGTGGCAACTCTTTAAATCAAGAATGCTAGTGTGAAGTTAATAAATCCAGACATGTGGTTACCTGTTTGATTATGATTTTCTGCAGCACATTGAGAAGCCAAAAGATGTAGTTCAAGCTACTAAAACTTCAAGTCTCCCGTCGTCTTCACTGGGAGCTGATGGAACTAGCAAACCGATCCATCCATCTGAGGTTTTGATTCATTCGACTGAAAAATCCTCAAGAAAAAAACTCGAATCTGCACCACTGAAGGTTTCTTCAACTAAGAAACAGTCTGCTGTGCCTAGGCAGGACCCTCCTTGTACAGATACGGTGACCCATCGTTCCAGTTCCTCAACTTCTGTACTATCTAAACCGAAGACTAAAACCGTACTTTATCAACCTCCTGGGGTTAGTTGCTTTGCTTGGCTTCTTTGCTTTATTCGTCGAATAATTTTCTACATCAATCTGCCTTATCCATCTTGTATTCAGAAGTAAAGTCGAATCATTTTGTTCAGGCGACTCAACAAAAACTGTGGCGACCAAATTTTTCAGAAGACATTGATAAGCCAAAGAAATCAGTTAAAGCTACTCAAAAGGCATCTCAGACTATGCAGGGTATCAAATGCAACCTTGTTTTGGGTTCTAAGGAAGAAGTTCTCGCTAGAGGTAAAGCTTTCTCTATTGGAGGAAAATGGAAAGTGAACGGATCAGAGCATTTGATTGAATGCCACAAGATATTGGTGTTAGAAGTATTAAATGTAAAACACTGTTTAGTCATTCCAACGGAGAATATTCAATGTCTAGATGATGCTCACGGAAAATATATTCTTTGGCCCAAAGAAAGCACCGAACTTCTACCATCGCCTGAGGTTAGTTGTAGTGCTATATGTTTTCTTTGTTCTCTGAATATTTCTTTACATGAATCTTTCTCGTCTAGTTTGTATCGAGAAGAAAATGAGACAAATGCTAGTGTGAATTAGAGTACTTAATAAGTAGAGATACGTGGAACATGTTTGATTATGAGATAGCTGTGCAGCATTTCAAAAAGGTGTAGACTTCAGTTCAAGTCTGCCAGTTAGATAATTGTACAATTATTTTTCATGTTTCTTCACATTACCAGAGAATCCACATTGGATTTGGTAATACATGTATCAAGAATCCTAACCATTACCAAAAGAAAATGCAGCAGGTACCTAAAAAAAAACCGCTTCAGATAGTGCTGCACAAAAAGAGTCAGAAAGCAGATCAACTATGTGAGAATGGTTCCCAAGGTACAAAATCTCAATCTGGGCGACCAGAAGAGACTAAGAAAAAGGTGCACATTTCATTCTGTCTAACCGGTCACATTGTTTGAGAATTTTTTTTCTGCTTCTTCACATGACCATTGAATCCACGCCAGGCTTAGGAATATCTGCTACATGAATCCTAAGAATAACCCTCTTGCTGCAGGTACCTACAAAAAAAGCTGAGCTGCAAAAAGATAGGAAGGAAGCAGGAGATCAACTAGCTGGAAACGGTTCTCGGAGTACCATATCTCAATACGGTCCATCAAAGCAGGCAGACAAAGTAGTTGGAGTACTAAGGGAATCTCAGATTACGCCAACTCAATACGCATTGGTATTTGTTGTCTTAAAGGCATCAATTAAATACGTATTGGTTTATATTTTTCTATTTATGATGTTCATATGGCAGTATATTTCTGTAGGGTAGAGAGTGCAATATTTATGGAGATACTAAGCAGAAATTCCCTGCTAGAGGCAGAGCCTTTAAATCAACGAGAAAACACCATTTACTTGAAACAGGTGCTGAGGTTGACTGCTTCTTAGTCCTGATCAAAGAAGTATTGGATGGAAACTACAGTTTACCTGTACTAGCAGAAAATCTTGCAAAATTAGAAAGTGCAAAGGGTTTTGTCATTCCTTGGCCAAAGACTATGCTTTGTGGTGTTAAGATTGGTTTGCTTAGCTTGTTTGCTTTATTCTTGAAGATATTTCTTTAATAATATGGTCTTCGCATGACCAACGAATTCCAGTTGGATTTGCATGAATTACTACTCTCTTTCTGTAGGTACCCTTACAATCTTCTCACAGAAATACCAAAGAGCACGGAGTACCTGTTGAACGTACTGACAAGCTTATTTTCGAGGAACTAAAAGAAGATGATCAACCAAAAGTGGTGCTACCAAAAGACCATGAGTTACAACATTTAGAAGCCAAACAGCAAGTCGATAGTTTACAAGCAACTGAAGTACATGTTGTGGATGAAGGACAACAAAAAGTGGTGCTACCAAAAGACCATGAGTTACAACATTTAGAAGCCAAACAGTAAGTCGATAATTTACAAGCAACAGAAGTACATGCTGTGGATGAAGGACAACCTGATAATCTACCGGCTGCAAAGAAAAAAATCTCAAAGAGAACCAGTAAGGTGTATCAAATTCCAGATGGTAGCCAGAGGTGTACCAGGAATAACGGCAAGAGGCAACAACTCTGTCAACTGGAGGTGGGGAACCGAGCATCTAAAAAACAGAAGCAACAAAGACAATAACGTTTTAGATAGATGGTCTGCCATGTTTCTGGAGCAAACTTTATTAGAACATAGTTAAGACATTTTCTTTTTGCATATCATCACAGCAATAAAAATGATTGTGTTCTAATTTACATTTGTGTAAATGACCCGTACGGGTCCGTTCGGGTTCGGGTTATGAGATCAAGTCTCTTACCCAAGCCGACACCCGGAAAAATGGGCATATAAATGAACGGCCATTAGATGCATCTTAACGGCCATAAATTCATCAAATTGAACGGCCTTAAATGTAGCTAAATTGACGGTCAAAAATCCATCGAATAAGATAAAAACGGTAATAATTGAACGGCTGAGGTTCCATCCCACCAATACAATTGAACGGTTCCTAGTAGAACAAGTGGACGGCTGGGAACACATCCTGTTTGATGGTTGAGAATCCATCATTTATCCTCAAAATTCGAACGAGATGAACGGTATCCACAGCTACACGTGGATTGTGTTAGATCAAATACTAACGGTATCCTTGGTTACACGTGGATGGTGATAGATCAAATATGAAGGGTGAGAGATGCACCAGAGATTGCACTCGATCGCGTGGCTAAATAAACACTTTTCGTGTCTTAAGTTCAGTAATAAGCCACGTGAGAAGCAATTTCACGAGGCTAAAGGGAAGCAACAGCCACAAGAGAAGCAAGTTCACGAGTCTAAAGGGCAGAAACAGCCACATGAGAAGCAAGTTAACGAGTCTAAAGGGTAGCAACAACAACATGACTTCGAACAACACTTGGGAAAAGCTTCGGCACCATGGCGGCTTTGTCACGCGAATTATAGCCGAAGGCTACACGAAATTTCGCGTTGCGGAAAAGGTAGTCTAAAAACACGCGATTACTTGTCACGCGACGAGCATTTGTGATTGGCGTGACCTAAACCATACGGCAACGCCAATCTGGCGTGGCATCAGACCAGATTTGTACTAGTGGGTGATCCAATGGTAAGAAAGGTTAACGAGGTGAGTGATTCTTCACACTTTGAACATAGAATGAGCAACATTGAGAAGATGATGCAACAAATGGCGTCGGTTATTCTTCCATCATATGATGAGAATGTAGAACAAGCAAATGCCATGTATCAAAATCAGCAGCGTCCGAGATATGATCCATAATCTAGTACGTATAATCCGGGGTGGCGAGATCATCCTAATTTCAGCTACGCCAACAAGCAATTTGCGGTTCAAAGTCCGTCATTCAACCAACATGGTGGTTCTTCATTATTTCAGAAACCACAACAAAAACCTCAAGGTACGAGTGTGGATGATAAATTGAACCTTATTCTCACTACACTGGCACAAGATAGGCAGAAATCAGAGATGGCAATGAAAGATGTGCAAAATCAGGTTAGCCAACTAGCCAATGACATCAACATGTTGAAAGCAAAAGCAGCGGGTATACTTCCTTCTCAACCCTTAGTGAATCCAAGATAGAATGTAAGTGCTTTGACATTACGAAGTGGGAAGCAACTTGAGCAACCGGAGCGGGAGAACCATGAATCTGTTTTGGAACCGGATAATGAAGAGGACAAGGATAATGCAGCCCTTAAAAAGACCGATGTGGTAACAAATTCAAACTCTAAACCTTTTGTTCCTACTCATGCAACTCCTCCACCCTTTCCTAGCAGGTTCAAGAAGGCAAAGAAAGAGATGCAAGACAACGAGATTTGGGAGATCCTCAAAAAGGTTCTTGTAAACATTCCACTTGTTGATTTAATCAGGCAAGTTCCTCGTTATGCAAAGTGTCTAAAGAAATTGTTAACTAACAAGCAAAAGCTAGCCGGGAATGAAGTTATGAGTGTGGGGGAGAGCGCCTCGGCGTTTCTTGAAAAGAAACTCCCACCTAAATTGAAAGACCCTGGTAGTTTTACTATACCATGCACTATTGGTAAGATAAGATTTAATAGAGCTTTGTTAGATCTAGGAGCCTCTGTGAACGTTATGCCTACTTCTATTTATGAATCTCTTGATATTGGTCCTCTTAAGGAGACGGGTGTTATTATTGAACTTGCAAACAGGTCTTACGCTTACCCGAAAGGGATTGTTGAGAATGTTTTAGTGCAGGTAAATGAACTGGTTTTTCCCGCGGATTTCTATGTACTTGATATGGAGAATTCATCCGGTTCCACACCTTTGCTATTGGGTAGACCATTTATGAGTACCGCTGGAGCAAAGATTGATGTCCAAAATGGTTCTTTGACATTGGAGTTCGATGAGGAAGTCATCCTCTTCAACTTTGATTCAATGAGGTATCCAAGTGATGTGAGTTCTTGCTTTTCAGCTGAATTGATTGAGAAAGGTTAGTGAGCAATGGATGTACTACGTCAAGCTAAGGACGTTAAACGAGGCGCTTGGAGGCAACCCAATTGTGCTTAATGGGAGTCAACCCATTCAATTTCGCTTTGTGGGAGTCAACCCACCGGATTTCTACCCATACTTGAATTCCATTGGATGAGTCAATCCACATTGAGGACAATGTAGAGTTCAAGTGTGGGGGAGAGGTAAGTATTTCTTTCTTTCTCTATCTCAAAAAAATTTCTTTCTTTCTCTATCTCAAAAAAAAAAAAAAATATCCAAAAAAAAAAAGGTGAAAAAAAAAACAGCCCTGAAAAAAAAATCGAAAAAAAAAAACAGAAAAAAAAAAGATAAAAAGATATTGTGAATATATGGTGCTTTGTGGTGAAGATCTATTGATTTGAATTGAAGACATTGTTGCGGCTAATTGAGTTGATGTTTAATGGGCTTAGAGAGCATTTTGAAGCCAATAAGAGGATACAATAGCTCAATGTGGTGGAAGATTTGTGTCAAAGATTGTCAAGAGAAACATCGAAAAAAGATCCAAGGGAGGTTGATGCTTGTCTTATTAATGATGTTGCTAATTTTGTGACTTTTGTGAGGTGTGCGAAGCATTGAGGAGATCAAATCTTATGCCAAGAGAAACAAAGAAGAATCCAAGAACTACATGGAGAATGAGTGCAAGTCGGTGAAGCTATGGTTATAATTTAAAGCTAAAATTCATGAAGAAAGGGAGGTATGTAACCAACTTTCCATGATTACGTTGATAATTTCAGTTTTGGATATATGGGTTTTGAGGATTTTAGATGCAAGCAAGCACCATGCATAATCAGTTGAAGACTCGAAGACAATTGGAGTATTTTACAAGTTTTGAAACCACAATCATTCATGGAGTGGTCCTTACCATTATTTTGGAGCAAGAAGAACAAGTACAAGCAAGGTGTTATACTCATATCGTTGGAACAAGCAAGAATCAGTCCAAGAGAAGAAAAAAAGAAGCTCACATTTGAGAGAAGACCAATAAAAGACAAACATTTGCTAGCCGAAGCCATGCATGGATTAGAAGACAAACTTGCTACTAGGTGGAGATGAAAGTTGAAGTGAGAAGAAGAAAAACTTTCTACAAGCTTTAAGTGCAACAATTTCCTCACGGATTTGTTGTGTTTGGAGTTTACTTGAGGACAAGCAAAGACTAAGTGTGGGGGAATTTGTTAGGTGCTTAAAACACCTATTCAAGAGTACCCTATTCATACACTTATGTCTAGCTAATGCCTCATAAATTCTTTATATAACGTTGTTTTCTATTTTGCAGGTACAATTAAATCATGATACACAAAATGAAGCAAAAAGAAGTGCAAAATAAGAGAAGTACTGGGAGAAGCCATGTACACCAGCTTAGGGCAGCCATTTCAGCCAAAACACAGATTACTGAAGCACCCCGGGTCCTTTACTCGGAGCAGCTACGTTCTACAGTCGCCAAATTACTGAAGCAGACGAAGTCCTTTGATCAGGGCCACCCTAATTCAGTCTTAAAATCCAAAACTCAGACGCCAGATTCAGTTTCCCTAACTTCAGAGTCTCTGCATCTAGCTCTGGCCATGGGCTGACGGGTGAGCCAAGGGTTAGAAGATGGCTCCTAAAGCATGATGAGTAGGGGGTTCAGTGGTTCGAGCTGTTTACAATTGGATTTGGCTTGAGGAGAACAATGAGAAGAACCAACGATTGCTGCCAGTACGATCACCAGTTTGCTAGGTTCTGATGGGGTTTGCCAGGGGTTAAGTCATTTACGAATTACAAGGGGATGAACAGATTTCTGAAGACCAGCAGGAAACAAACTTTGGGTTCAGTTGTGGTGATCAAGAAAATCGTGAGAAGAGCTGAAGCTTCCTGTCATTGATGTTGAAAAAGGAGGGGTACCGAAATACAACCAACTTTTCGTTTTGGCTCGTGAGTCTTATGGTTTAAGTTTGGACGATCTCAAAAATCAATATCCAAACTCTAATAACTGGAGTTGTGATCTTGGGGATCAACTCAACAAAGTTGGGACTTTGGAGTTAAACTCTACAGTTATTGGATAACGTACTACTTGGTGCTTTAATTATATGATCAGAGATATAATGCGGAAAGTAAAAGCACACAAGACACCAGAGATTTTTTTAACGAGGAAACTGCCTTGCAGAAAAACCTCGGGACCTCGTTCAGATTGAACACCGCCCAGTACAAACTGACTACAAACACTAGCCTACTATAAGACTTCGGTCTGGGATGTAGCTCCAAGCGAATTGGCTACTGTCGCACTCCCTTACGTCTCTAGATCCCCCACAGATCGTCACGCACTTGATTCCCCCAGCTGACGTCCTTTACAGGCCTAGGAGTTTCTTTGACCGATGTCAAAGGCTTGTGTCAGCAATACTGGCTTTGCAACCTAATTGTTGACGTATGGTCTAACTGTCCTCTATCAGTTTACCACACACAAGTTGACTTCCTTCGGATTGTTAAATCCAGGTCATACGGAAATCTACTTCACAAATCAGGGCTGACAAGCAAACCGAGTAAGCTATGCCCAATTTATCTCTACCTCAGTTATACACGAAGAATCACTTAAGAAACTTGTATAACTGGAGCTAACTAGGTCTTACAACACCGAGTGCAGCCGTGCGTTGCTACCTTTCAACCTTGTGTGTAACGTATCAGTTCTTGAATAGCCGTATAGCAGAAGAGACGGACTATGGAATAGACAAGAACATGATCAGGTTACCAAGGTTACAGATTAATCCGATTTCAACCAAATATGGTCTCAATCTCCTACCTGTGCTTCCCAACTCTCAAGAGAAGTCTTTTATAGTCGTAGGGAGTTCCCAGAGGAGTTGCAACCTATAGAGGATGCTATACCACAACAAGCGTTTACCGAAGTGAAAAGAGTTTACGTTACCTTCCTTAAGGCACTTCACGTATGCTTGATGCTTGCGGTATTTGTCCGTAGACACCTCTATTTATAACACTCAATAAGATAGGTTTCTTTGGAATAAAGCAATCAATTACTTGTCCCACAAGTTAAGGAAACCCTAAACTTGCCAACCAAGTAATAGAGATTAATCTCAATTGGAATTCTTTTTAAGTTTATCTGCCAAGTGTTTTGTTAGCTCAAAAACACTTCAAGATAGAATCCAACAGACCTGAGATAATCTTTATCTTATTGACTCATTGAGGATCGTTAGATGGACCACAAAAGATATTTATGTGATATACAAGTCCACTTAAGAGATAAAGGAGTTTAGAGTTTGACTCAAGTGAAATTCTGAAAGAATATCGACTAAATCTGACACCAGCAAATTAACCAACATTGGATTCACGTACAGGTTCGCGAAATGTTCAGTCACTTTGGAACTCAGAAGAAATCTGAGTTTCTGGTTTGCGAACCGGTTCGTGAACCGTCCGCCTGTCAGATTTCGTCAACTCTGGATTCTGCTGGAAGTTCTGGGCTTACCAGGACTTAGACGTGTGTACGTCCTCAGCTGTAATCCATGGACTCTTTGCTCAAGAGTACTCCTTTAGATTAATTCATATCCAACTAACGATTTGCAAGCAAACCATTGTAATGGACACATGGCACCTAATTTATCTCATTCATTCTTGTACTCACAGTATTTGTGGGAGCAAACACTGGTCATGACACAAGGCCACATTAGACAAGAATACGATCTCAATCGCTTTATCACTACTAAAGTAGTCGACTATATTTCGAAAGAATAGAGAAAGTAGAATAGAAGAATTTCCATAAAGTCATAACTCCTACTAACCTTTTGTCGATGAAGAATAATTGATGTCTTCTTTGTCTTCACAGTCTTCGTCTTCAAGGTCTCTACTACTTTGTCTATATCCCAATTCCGAAATCTAAACTCTAGTAGGCTAAATCAAGAATTGAGTTTTGACACCTAAAACTGACAACTAGCTTGACATACCAACGCTAGTGGGTTTGACCGGACAATGTCCTAACAGATGTTGAAGATGAATGAGGGTATGTTGACGAGAATTACAGACTTCTGTTATGATTTTTGGTGTGGGTTTTGTTTGTATGAATGATTGTTGCAGGGAAGGAGATAGAACAAGGTCTAGAATTCAAAAATGAACTGATTCCTACTGCAGCAGAAACACGCACAGAAGGCGTTCGAAATAATGCCTGAATGAGTGACCAGTCCAACCAATTGGCTGAACCAACTTTGACAGCGGCTAACCATGGTTTCTGGTGGGTTTCTGATGGGTTTCTGATGGGTTGGAGAGAAAAATCAGGAGAGGGTTTTGAGGCCCAGAATCACGTAGGAAATTGGGTACATATCATCTACAGAAAGGTGAGTTTTCTGACATGGTTTCAAGTATGGTTCTGCCAGAAATATGGGTATTGCTGTTGTATTGCGTGCGATTAAGGCATGGTTCCAATGGGTCTCTGCCAATGGTTCCGGTGAGTGTTTACCGTGGGTTCTGTGAGTGATGTGAAGAGATTAGAAGGTTACCAAGAGAAGAAGAGGTTGAGTACGACTGGTGGATTTCTCATCAGTTTCTGGCAATGGTTCTAGCCATAGTGATGACAGATACTGCAGGAGAGTCTGTGTGAGAGGTTAGTGTACCATGGTTCAAGAGTGTGTTGAGCAAAGGTTAAGATCTAGACTTAGAGGGCAACAGCTGGAATGGAATTTTGGGGACTAGTCGGTCTCAGTTAAGGAGAGATTTTCTTTCCTAGAAAACAGCCAGGAAGTGAAGTTTTGCTGTCAGATTTTGGTTGATGGGTGGCTGTGATTACAAGAGTACTTCTGGAAGTCAGATATTTTAGGAAACTGGGTATGCGTGGGATTCAAGAAGGCAGGAGTTTGAGAGCTATAAAGGGGCCCGCAGTTTACAGGAGAAGAAGTATCTTTTTACAATCTTTTACCACCAGGAAAAGAAACAGAGGCGGACAGACGACATCAGCAGTTTGGAGGCGCAGAAAGCATTGGGAGGAAGTAGTTTCTCTTCCAATTTCTCGTACAAACTTCAGCAGCAACTCTGGTTTGCTGCGACGGTTTGTTTATCGTATCTCTTTGAGTTTTAACAACTTATTTTCACTCAAAGATTTTGTTTTCTTTAAGAACATGAGTAGCTAGTTTTCTTTTATT
>JAJJMA010097756.1:0-10566 GCA_023529015.1 Papaver nudicaule
ATTCTGTTAGCAGTTGATTATGTGTCCAAATGGGTAGAAGCCATTCCCACCAAGACGAATGATCGCCACGTTGTGATTAAATTCGTTAGAGAACATATATTTTCTCGATTTGGTACTCCTAGAGCTATTATTAGTGATGGAGGATCTCATTTTTGCAATAGGTCTTTCAAGGCACTTCTTAATAAGTACTCCATCACTCATAAAGTCTCTACACCTTATCCCCCTCAGACTTGTGGTCAAGTCGAAGTTTCCAATAGGCAAATTAAGCAAATACTTGAGAAAACAGTGAATCCTAATCGTAAGGATTGGTCCGCACGATTATTGGATGCACTTTGGGCATATAGGACTGCTTATAAGACTCCCATTGGCATGTCTCCTTATAGACTTGTCTATGGGAAGGCTTGCCATTTACCGGTTGAGTTAGAACATAAGGCATATTGGGCAATTAAGGCCTTTAACTGTGACTTGTCTATAGCGGGGAGTCACCGTAAGCTTCAACTCAATGAGTTCGAAGAACTTAGGAATGATGCATATGAAAATGCTAAACTTTATAAAGAGAAAACTAAGAAATTTCATGACAACTCGATTAGTCGTAAGTCATTTGAAGTAGGGCAAAAAGTTCTCTTGTATAATTCTAGATTGCATTTATTTCCTGGAAAGTTAAGATCTCGTTGGACAGGCCCATATTATGTTAAGGAAGTGTTCTCTCATGGAGCACTAGAACTTGAGAATCGAGAAACTGGTAATGTCTTTAAGGTGAATGGACAAAGAGTTAAACCATATTTAGAGCTTATAAGTGCTGAGGTGGAAACTGTTCACCTTGAGGATCCGGTCTATGAGGACTAAACACAATTGCGTGTTTGTATGTTGTATTTTCGTGGATTTTTGTTCTTTCTTTTGCTGTTTTGTTTGTTCTTTTTGCAGAGATACAAATATATTGCTTAATGGGAGTCAACCCATTCGATTTCGCTTGGTGGGAGTCAACCCATCGGATTTGTTCCATACTTGATTTCCATGTTGGACGAGTCAATTCACATTGAGGACAACGTGAAGTTCAAGTGTGGGGGAGGTACGTATTTGTTTCTCCCTTGAAAAAAAAAAAAAAGAAAAGACTCAAAATAAGAAATATCTTAATATCTCTAAAAAGAAAAACTTGTGGAAAGTACAATATGCGGCAATTGAGTTGATGCTGGGATATAAGTGTTTGCGCCTAATTGATGTGGTGCTAGCAAAAATGATTAATGGCTGGTGGAGTTTACAATTGGATGTGAATCAATGTGCTGATAGTGGGTGTGATGAAGATAAGTTGATCATTTAGACTTTGATGACATGGGATTACATCTGTGCTTGGTTTTGGAAAATGAAGATTCAAGATGTTGTTTGATATGGCAGTATTTAATTGGGCGCAAAGACGAATTAAGTGGCTGGATTTTCAAGAGTGTAATGGGTTTTATGTTAATGAGATTCCAAGGTAAACTGTGAGGTCTACATTACAGCAGCAACACTACACAGCAACATAAAGCAGCAAGTTTCGAAGGCAATGGCATTCTACATCAGTTCGTGATGGCTATGTACAGCAGCTATAACAACATTTTGGTGGACACTACAACAACAACTACATCAGCAACTCATCGAGACTGATTTGGGGGTTTGCTTTGATTCAAATGTCGTTAACATCAACATATGGCAGCAGGTTAACATCAACTTATCAACGGACAGCAACAGTGGTTTTAGATCTGTACAAATGGAGGAATGAAAAGAAGTGGTTCATATTTTATGCAATCAACAACAATAAAGGAAGAGATGGAAAATGAATGCGGCTACTATGGTAAACTGAAATGTGTGTGATGGGATGTTATTGGTTACAAGCAGTACATGGTCATGTGGTGGTGAGCTGAAAGGGGCATAGGAAGACGTGACAATACAGTTGCTTTGGAGTTGAAGTGATGGAAGTCGACATGGGATAGTGGAACTGTGGACTGAAGTTGGCATGAACTGAAAAGTAGGTGCAGAAGAAAGATAAAGTCCGACAACCAAAAGAGGTGAGTTTGGCGTGAAAGGGCAGTAACAATAGTACAGAGAAGTCATTGGGGGTGAATTTGTGTGGGGTGTGCCATGGTTTGTGGGGTTGTTCTCAAAAGTTTGGAGCTATACCATAAGGATGTTTGAGTTTACATGAAATCTGAGCCAAGATGGAATTGAGATGAGATTTGAACAGAGAAGAGGAAAAGACAAGTATACACAGAACTAACAGTTACAGCTGGGTAGTTTTGTATGGTGATATGGGCTTAAGTTATAATGGGCTACGAAGTATTCTTTGGTGGGCTTAATTAAGCTAAGAGGAGAAGGAAGAACTCGAAAGATTATGGAGATGGGTGCTTGTGCTTCGAAAAAAAAATATATATATATATATATATAAAAATATGATGGGTGAAAAACAAACAAGCCAAAAAAAAAAAAAAAAAGTTTGCTTGAGGACAACCAAAGACTAAGTGTGGGGGAATTTGATAGGCACTTAAAATGCCTATTCAAGAGTACCTAATTAATACACTTTAGTCGGCTATGCCTCATAAATTCTTTATTTTACCCCTTTTTCTATTTTACAGGTACTTTAAATTCATGTTATATAAAATGAAGTAAATACAACTAAATTCACAATCGGAGACAATGGGTTCGAATACAAGAAGAAAGCAAAGCTTGAAAGGTGTCGCAAACTGCAAATTACTGGAGGCAGCCGCGAAGATTACTGAGGACAGCCACTTGAATCCTTTAGGAGAAAACTACTGAAGCACCTATACAGTTCTACTTGAGGCAACCAACTGAAGTTTAAATAATTTGCTGAAAAAAGACGTGTTCTGGATTGGGGGTGCCACTATGCTTTAAACCTAAAAACAACAACCGAGATCTTATTCTTCTGAGTTCCTACTGAACTCGTTGCCCCAGAACGCGTGTTACCGGCGTCTAGCTATGAAATTCAGTGGGTTTACAAAAGATCCAGGCAGGTTCGAAGAGAACACAAGGAGAAGAAGAAGGGTACCAGTCTGAGGAGATTTGATGGTATTTCTAAGCTAGAAGAAGGGCCAGAAGTTCGGTTTTCTATCTGTACGAAGGTGATATGGTGTTGCAGCTGTTAATATCAATTGGTGAAGTGAAGAATCAAAAGAAATGGGTTAATTTCTGTGGGGTTAGCTGGTGAATTTGGCAGAAGTGAAGATGAGTGTGCTGTTGGAGTATGAACAGCAGGGAAGACGGACTTGTAATGCTGCTGTTGGGTTTGTTGCTGTTGATTGGATGCGGTTTATAGAGATTCCATTGACTATAATGTGTGTGTTGTGGTTTGTGTTGGATGGTTAGCGCAGGGAAGGAGCTGTGCTCAACAAGGAAACCAATTGAGCTCGTCAAAGCGCAACGGAAGAAATGCATTTCAGGTGTTTGTAAAAATTCCTGAGACAGAAAATTAGAGCTGCAGAAACAGGTCAAATATGGTGGTGATGTATGGGTAGTTTCAGCTGATTTGACTAGAAGATTTAGAGAGGATTGAAGTTATGGAGCTGAATAATGAGATGGGTTAAGGCTTGATTTGAAGATAGGAGAAAGGAGGACGAGTTCTGGGTTGGTACTTTTGGTGAAGTCTGCTGCTGTGCTGCCTTGCCACTGCTGCCCTGCTGCTGTTGCCGTTGTTGCCACCATGTTGTTGTTGCTGTTGTAATAACAGCAACACAAGGAGCTGTTGTGGCTGTTCAGGTGGTGTTGGAATGGTTGCAATTCAGAGTTTTTAGAATCCTGGTGTGGTTAGGTTATTTGGCTGGAGTTTGAGATAGTGCAGGTGGTTAGCTATGACCATAAAGGGGTCTGTCTGTGTGAACCAGTTGAGGGCTTAAAAGAGGAAACAGTGGTGACCAGAGTATGATCTATTCTTTGTATTGGATTGGGCTTTCGGAAAGTAACAGGCTGCAGTCCAAAGAGAGCCAGGGTGGTATTCGGTTTCTGTTAGGGTGCTGGTTTTCAGGGGGGAAGAAAAGAAAAGAAGATATAAAAGTGAGGCGCAGAACAGAGCTGGGGGGTATCTCAGAACGCAAGGAAAAGAGAGAGCTGCTGCTGTGGGAGAAAGGGAGAAAGCTGCACAACATCACTGTGGAAGAACTTCAAACAGTAAAAGGGTTCTTGATGTTTACTATTTCTTTCTTTATAATTGTTATTGACTTTATGAAAACCATGTCTTGCTAAACATCTAGTTAAGGTGAAGGATGATTTTGTAGGTTTCGTTATTCATGTTCTTGAACAAGGGTTTTCTCAAAATAAAAGCTTAATATTTCCATGTTTGCGTTTCTTTAGTTGGATTATTTGTTTGATAAACTCTTCATGTCTCATGTCCTATATGATTCATAGTTCAATTTTGAGAACAACATCCACTCTAAACCTAGGATTTTAAAGTTTATTGGATTTTCTTGACTATCTATGCCTTGTATTGCTAGTACATAAGAATCCTATCTTGAGGTTGAAACCGAACATACATATGTTGATAAATCGTTACGTTTATTCTTAGATTATATATATCTTCCATGTTAGTAGCTAGGTTGCCGCTATACATGAGTGAAATTGAGACCTTTGGGAGAGAACATGAGTGACATAACCTACAATTGATTCCATAGCCTTAGCACTTCCACATCCTTGATTACAACTTATTTTGCTTTGTTTGAGTGAGTTTATTTGCTTATTTCCTTAGTATAGAATTCTGAAATTTTCTCTTTTACAAACATCATTGAATCGGATTTGATTAGTAGGTTAATAGTATTGATTGAAAGTTGTATTTCACACTCTCCGTGGACGACCCGTGCTTGCCTTTGTCTACACTAGACACCGTGCACTTGCGGTACATCTTTTAAAATCGATCAAGTTTTTGGCGCCGCTGCCGGGGAGTGGTTGCAAAACACTCTTAGTTGATACTTGACTTTCTAGTCGTAGTTAGGATTTATTTTCAGTATTTTTTTTTCTTTTTTTTTCTTTATTTTTCAGTTTTTCTTTTCTATATTATTGGATATTTTTGCTGATTTGTTTGCTTCTTACAGGTACTTTTCTAAGTTCGAGGAGCAATGAGTTGGATTTTTAACGGGCAGAAAAGCAAGTGTTTAATTGCCTCATAAAACACTTGCAAGGTGAGTATTGGGTAAGGTTGCTTGTGTTTTGTGCATGTCAGATAAACCGTTAGGTTGGGATAGAAATCAGTGTAATCGTCTTGTTAGAGTCAACCTTACAGTCATGCCTGGAACCGATGATGAGGGTGAAACCCATCCACCAGTCAAAAGTTTGAGAGACTATATGTATCCTACTAGAGTCTCTCAACCTTCATGCATAGATTTGCCTGCTACCAAAGCTAACTATGAGATTAGAACCAACACCATTCAGGCTCTACCCAATTTCTATGGGAAAGAGAATGAAAATCCTTACTATCATATTAGAGATTTTGAGGAATTGTGTGGTACTGTCAGAATTAAGGACTTAACTGAGGAGCATCTTAAGCTTAGGTTGTTCCCTTTTTCCTTGAAAGATAAGGCAAAGTCATGGTTAGATGCATTAGCTCCTTCTTCGATTAAGAGTTGGGATGAAATGACTAAACTGTTCCTGAATAAATTCTTTCCTAGGCATAAGACTACGTCCATTCGCCAAAAGTTGAATAGTTTCTCACAACAAAATGGAGAATCTCTCTATGACTATTTGGAGAGGTTCAATGATCTTTTGCTGCAGTGTCCACACCACGGTTTTGATACTCCTAGGCTTACGTTGGTTCTTTACGAAGGATTAGATCACAAAACTATGACTATGGTAGAATCACTTTGTGGTGGTAACTTCACTAGTAAGAGTGCTGATGAAGGTTACAAATTTTTGCATGAGGTAGCTGATAAAACCCAAGAGTGGGAGGCTAAGGAGCCTGTTAGATCAACAACCAATAATAGAGGTGCGCATAGAGTTGACATTCAGTTTGACTCTGAGGCCAGAATAGCATCTTTAACAAGAAGGTTAGAGTCGTTAGAGCAAACTACTAAGGCAAAACCTTTTGTTGAGTCAGCAGAGCCGTCTTTCTATGACGATGGTAGTGAGCAAGTCAATGCTCTCTATCAAGATAATCGTCGTAGATTCGATCCTTATTCGAACACATATAACCCAGGGTGGACAAGGCACCCTAATTTTTCATGGTCTAGGGGTCAGCAAGAAATTCCACCTAATAATGCTATGAGTTTTCCGCAGAAATCTCCCATTCCTAGTGATTCTTCTAATCAAAGAGCCCCTAGTTTGGAAGAGAGTCTAAGTATGTTTATGCAGACTACTTCGAGGTCCATTCAAAACTTAGAGCAACAAATGGGTCATCTTGCTAACAAGGTGAGTGAGAGAGACAAGGGTCAGTTCCCGAGTCAGACACAACCGAACCCCAAGGGTTCTTTTCAGGCAAACGCACCAGGTGCTAAGCCTACTGATCATGTCCAGGCCGTCACTACTCTTAGAAGCGGCCGGGTCGTTGATAACCAGGTTAGAGATCCTAAGGAAACTGAGCATGCTAGTGATACACCCGTAGTTACCGAGAGTACACCTTCTACCCAAAATGAAACCGATGAAAACGAGAAAGGTGAACCTGAAACTACTTATGTCCCACGTGCCCCATTTCCTCAGAGATTACTTCCCCCTAAAAAGGGAAACTATTATAATGACATCTTAGAAATACTCAAATAGGTTAAGATCAATATACCTATTATACATGCCATTGAGCAGATTCCTATTTATTGCAAATTCCTTAAGGATATGTGCACTAAAAAGCGAAGGTCGGTTGTGCATAAGCGAGCTTTTCTTGCTGAACAAGTGAGCTCGATTATTACACAGAAAACTCCACCCAAGTACAAAGACCCAGGTTCCCCTACGATTGCTTGTACTCTAGGGAATCATAAGTTTGACCATGCATTGTTAGACTTAGGGGCGAGTGTGAATTTGTTGCCATATCCTGTGTATAAGCAATTAGGAATTTGTGATATGAAACCCACTAATGTTACCCTCCAATTGGCTGATAGGTCCATTAGAATTCCAAAAGGAGTGGTAGAGGACGTTCTTGTGCAGGTAGATAGTTTTATTTATCCCGTGGATTTTATAATACCAGACACTGAACCTGTAGCAGACCCTAGTGGACAAATTCCTATTATTTTAGGAAGACCTTTCTTAGCAACCTCTAATGCAACCATTAATTGTAGGAGTGGAATTATGGAACTTACCTTTGGTATTTGGAAAATGGAAGTCAATATTTTTCATGCTTCACGTGCTCCCCATGATCCTGATTATGATTCCGTTTGCATGATAGATGAGATAGTTCATGATGTTTTTCAGGTGAATTGTCTAGATCCATTAGAGGCTTGCTTAGCTCACTTTGGGCAGGATTTTGATGATGATAGTGCTATTAGTGAAGTCAATGCCTTGTTAGACTCCACACCGCTGTTAGACACTAGTAGATGGAAGCCCAAAGTAGAACCTCTTATTCTGCCCGAGTCTCAACTTGCTCCATCGGTTGTGAAAGCTCCAAAATTGAACCTTAAACCATTGCCCGATACTCTTAAGTATGTTTACTTAGGTCCGTCAGATACTTTACCTGTTATTATTGCTTCTAACCTTACCTTGGAACATGAAAACAGGTTGATAGATGTCCTTAGAGAACATTAGACGGCGATAGGTTGGTCAATTGCAGATTTGAAAGGTATTAGTCCTAGCGATTGTATGCACCACATTTACTTAGAAGAGAATTCTAAGACATCCATAGAAATGCAACGTAGGCTAAATCCTCACATTAAAGAGGTTGTTAGAGAAGAAATCCTGAAACTGTTAGATGCGGGTATTATATACCCGATATCCGATAGTACTTGGGTGAGCCCCGTTCAAGTTGTACCCAAGAAATCAGGAATCACCGTAGTCAAGAATGAGAACAACGAATTGATCCCCACTCGGCAGACCACTGGGTGGCGAGTATGTATTGACTATAGGAAATTGAACACGGTCACGAGGAAAGATCATTTTCCTCTCCCATTCATTGATCAGATGCTTGAGAGGTTAGCCGGTCATAGTCATTACTGTTTCTTAGACGGTTACTCCGGATACAACCAAATCCTCCTGATGACCAAGAGAAAACTACTTTCACCTGTCCCTTTGGTACTTTTGCTTACAGACGTATGCCTTTTGGGTTGTGTAATGCACCCGCTACTTTTCAGCGTTGTATGTTGAGCATATTTTCTGACATGGTTGAACGATTTAATGAGGTCTTCATGGATGATTTTTCTGTTTTTGGTTCCTCTTTTGATGAGTGTCTCCAACATCTAACTCTTGTTTTAGTAAGATGCAGGGAGAAGAATTTGGTCTTGAATTGGGAAAAGTGCAACTTTATGGTGCAATCAGGTATTGTATTGGGACACATTGTCTCGTCCAAGGGAATAGAAGTTGACAAAGCCAAAGTTGATTTGATTTCTAACTTGAAACCTCCTCGTAGTGTTAAAGAAGTTAGATCATTCTTAGGCCATGCAGGATTTTATCGACGTTTCATAAAAGATTTTAGTAAGATTTCACGTCCCTTATGCAATCTGTTAGCTAAGGACACTACTTTTATCTTTGATGACACTTGTATTGCAGCTTTTGAGAAGCTGAAATCTTTGTTAACTACTGCCCCTGTGATGCAACCGCCGAATTGGAGTCTTCCATTTGAGATTATGTGTGACGCCTCCGATTATGCGGTTGGAGCTGTTTTAGGTCAGCGTAGGGATAGAGCTCCTTATGTTATTTACTATGCTAGTAAGACCTTGAATGATGCACAATTGAACTACACCACTACTGAAAAAGAACTTTTGTCGATTGTGTTTGCTGTAGAAAAATTTAGACCTTACTTATTAGGGTCTAAGATTATCATATTCTCTGATCATGCTGCATTGAAGTACCTTCTCTCAAAGAAGGATGCTAAACCTAGACTGATTAGATGGATTCTATTGCTACAGGAATTTGATTTAGATATTCGGGATAAGAAGGGTTCCGAAAATGTAGTAGCAGATCACCTTTCGAGGATTATTTTAGAGTGTTCTAATGATGTTTCCCCTTTGCGTGGCACATTCCCTGATGAACACTTGTTTGTTGTCTCTAGTTTGCCTTGGTATGCTGATATTGTTAACTATCTTGCTACTGGTCAATTACCTTCATATTGGTCGAAACAGGATAAGTCTAAGTTTTTAGCCGAGGTTAAACATTTCTTTTGGGATGATCCATATCTGTTTAAGTATTGCCCTGATCAGATTATTCGCAGGTGTATCCCTGATGATGAGATTATAACTGTGATAACTTTTTGTCATTCTTATGCATGTGGAGGCCATTTCAGTTCGAAGAAAACTGCAGCAAATTCTTCAATGTGGTTTTTATTGGCCTACTATGTTTCGTGATACTCACCAGTTTTGCTCAAGTTGTGATAGGTGCCAAAGGTTGGGAAGGATTACTCGCTGCAATATGATGCCGCTGAATCCCGTGCTGATAGTCGAAATATTTGACGTATGGGGGATCGACTTCATGGGACCATTCCCTACTTCTTACGGTAATGTTTACATTCTGTTAGCAGTTGATTATGTGTCCAAATGGGTAGAAGCCATTCCCACCAAGACGAATGATCGCCACGTTGTGATTAAATTCGTTAGAGAACATATATTTTCTCGATTTGGTACTCCTAGAGCTATTATTAGTGATGGAGGATCTCATTTTTGCAATAGGTCTTTCAAGGCACTTCTTAATAAGTACTCCATCACTCATAAAGTCTCTACACCTTATCCCCCTCAGACTTGTGGTCAAGTCGAAGTTTCCAATAGGCAAATTAAGCAAATACTTGAGAAAACAGTGAATCCTAATCGTAAGGATTGGTCCGCACGATTATTGGATGCACTTTGGGCATATAGGACTGCTTATAAGACTCCCATTGGCATGTCTCCTTATAGACTTGTCTATGGGAAGGCTTGCCATTTACCGGTTGAGTTAGAACATAAGGCATATTGGGCAATTAAGGCCTTTAATTGTGACTTGTCTATAGCGGGGAGTCACCGTAAGCTTCAACTCAATGAGTTCGAAGAACTTAGGAATGATGCATATGAAAATGCTAAACTTTATAAAGAGAAAACTAAGAAATTTCATGACAACTCGATTAGTCGTAAGTCATTTGAAGTAGGGCAAAAAGTTCTCTTGTATAATTCTAGATTGCATTTATTTCCTGGAAAGTTAAGATCTCGTTGGACAGGCCCATATTATGTTAAGGAAGTGTTCTCTCATGGAGCACTAGAACTTGAGAATCGAGAAACTGGTAATGTCTTTAAGGTGAATGGACAAAGAGTTAAACCATATTTAGAGCTTATAAGTGCTGAGGTGGAAACTGTTCACCTTGAGGATCCGGTCTATGAGGACTAAACACAATTGCGTGTTTGTATGTTGTATTTTCGTGGATTTTTGTTCTTTCTTTTGCTGTTTTGTTTGTTCTTTTTGCAGAGATACAAATATATTGCTTAATGGGAGTCAACC
>JAJJMA010097768.1:0-22666 GCA_023529015.1 Papaver nudicaule
CCAGAGAATCAAGTAATTACAAATTTCTTAATGCCCTTCCACCACTTGTTCACCATCATCTATTTCCTTGATGTTAAACTTGATGTACCCTCTACTTTTACAAAGATTCATGAAAAAATAAAAAACAACTCCAAACAAAGTTAGCCCTCCACTCATTATGAAAACTATAGGCTTTGAAATAACCATTACAAACACCACAAACCCAGCTGGTATCAAACACATAACAACCGATCCACGAGTTCCCAATGGTACTTTATAAGGTCTCTTCAAATTTGGAAACTTTCTTCGCAACCAAATGAATGCAGAGAATTCTAATAACATGCCCAAACTATATAAGAAATTTGCCGATGATATTATGTCAGTGAAATCCATAAAGGACACGGCCAATGTTAACAAACTAGAAACCAAGATTCCAACCCATGGTGTGTCAAACCATTTTGATCTAGATGCAAAAATAGAAGGTAAAAATCCTAAATTTGCCATACCTTCAAGCTGGAACGAGCTACTACTTAGTTGAGCTTCAAATAACCCAATTGCGGATAAAACTGCACCAAGTGATACCCAAAATTTCAACCATTGACCGGCAATCATTCCTGCTGCATCTGCTAAAAACCCCTCTTCCCATCGATTCTGATCAACCATTAAAGACCCAGTTGTTGCTAAAAGAGGAATCAAATACCCAAGACAAGTGATAATCCCAGCTGAAAACAAAGCTTTTGGAAATGTTTTCTGTGGTTTCTCTACTTCTCCTGCTAAAGTACTAGCATTATCCCAAAAATTCAGATTCCAAAAGAGAGTATTAAAGAACAAATTCCAATCCTTCTTGACACCCTTTTGACCCAAACTGCCCCAACGTTTTGGTCGAATTCTGGGTGTGGAAATCATAGCCATCAGAAGAAATGGAAGAAGAGAAACTACACCAAGAGCAACAGCAACCCAACCAACTATGGTTAATCCAGTATAATTAAGGAATGATAAAACTACAGTAGATGCAGAAATAGCTAATACACGAGGCAAACCATGGCCAAGAACAGGGAAAACCAGTTTCACATACTCGGCACAAAGGACTGGATAAGCAGCGTTATTAATGGCTCCGCTAAGAAATTTCCACGAACCCATTAAAGATCCCCAAAAAGGACCAAAAGCACGATCAGCCCATATAACATAACCACCGTTACCGGGAAAAGCGGTAGCTAGTTCAGCAGTGATTAGAGCTTCAGGAATACTCCATATAAATGGGAAAATTAAGAACCCAAGTAGAGCAAATAATGGTCCTGCAGCTTTAACGGCCGGTTCTTCACCGTAAGGACCACCTGAGACTTCAAAATAGATAAGGAAAATCAATGGAATCAGGGTTAGTTTTCTTGATGAGGATTTTTTGGTGTTAACATCTTCCTGATTTTCCAATCGATCTTCAAGTCTTCTGTATGGACTTTTGATCTCAGGAGAAGAAGAACATGTGGTAGCCATGGCTGTTCTTGTTGGAGATTTGGTAGTTGAATTGGGAAATGGGATCTCCATCTATTATTGATATTGGAACATGTATCTGCAGTACTTGTTGAAATTGGAAATATATATACTAACTTGCTAGTTGCTACTCTAATAAAGAAAAGGTTTTATCCTTTCTTGAATTCAGAGTCTGGTAATTAGTAAGTAAGTTTTTTTTTTGATGCGTCCAGGGATACTCGATCCCGGGTCTCCCCTAGGGGGAGACCGATGAGGAACCACTGGGCTAATCCCAGGTCCTCTTTGGTAATTAGTAAGTAAGTGATAATACTAATTACTACTCTACTTTTTACTCCACGGGCACAGGGCATAGGGCGAACCCCAATGCTCCTAATGCTCAAGCCGTTGCGCGTTAGCACGCCCATCGCTTTTCTTGCTCCTGTCAAAGCCGAGACAAGCAAGCGAAAGAGCAAGTATGAACGCCTGTATTCCGTCTTCAAACGAGTCTTGTCTTAATTCCTCCCGATGCCCCCGTTCAACAAAACAAAACCTACTAGTCAGCAAGATATAGTCAAAATGGTCAATTTTATTTCTAACTGTTAAGTTAATTAAGATAGTTTGTTAATGGAATCTTCTTCTTCTGCGTAAATAGTTTGCTGAATTGTTGTTGTAAAATCATGTATCAAACTAACAACCCTCTTCTTCGACATATGATCAAAGCTCTATATATTCCAATGTGCCATTATGTTTCTCCTTCATCCAGTTCGATTAAGGTATGTTTCTCCATTATATTTCTATGTCCATATCTCCTAATATCTTGGGGTTGATTGAGTTTTTCAGTTATGCGCATAAAGTGTTTGTATTATTTCCTCTGAAATGGGTTTGTCTTAAAAATTCTTTAATTGGTTTTCTCATGTTAATTCTTTATGTTGTCAAAACTGCTAACACTAGAGAGGAATTTGCGGTAGAAATGTCATACGGTCATAACTTCTTTAGTGTCCCTGTTTGGGTTCTCAGAGTGTCTTTTGGAATCTTAGATATGATTTTTTTTTCTTATGTTAGTTGTTTATGTATAATGAATGATTTCTGAGTTTCAATTTCAGATTGGTTTATATATCCACCGTATAAAACAGGAAATATGGCCTCGAATGAACTGCAATCAAGTACGGTAGACAAGACTTCGCCACATGATGAACGACAAATGAAGGTATATTCAACCGTTGTTGCTTAACAGGGTAGCATTGACTATCATGATGCTAGGACACTAGTTCATTCCATATATGAATGTGATATAGTTCTCCAAGTATTCTGCAGTTTTCTATCATTTTTATAGTTTTATGCTGAAGCTTGAATACGATATTTAAAATACTAAATTATACCATGACGCTAATTAATTGCAGTACCAATCTGTTTCAGATCGATGAGGTTAGAAAGATGATAGGTTCTACCGCTGATATGCTACCAACGTTATTCTCAGATGCCTCAATATCACGCTATCTCAGAGCAAGGAAGTGGAATACAAAAAAGGCATGCAAAATGTTAAGGGAAACGTTAAAATGGAGAATGGAGTATAAGCCAGAACAGATTTGCTGGGTATGCAGCATTTTTCGGTTATCCTTATCAAGTGTGTATCTATCTAATCAAATTACCGAAATTGCAGTTAAGATAATTATACTTATACATGTGTCTACAACACTGTACAATATAGAGAGAAAATAAAATTATGGGAAATATTGAATTTCCTGCACACTAGTATGAAGAAACTGAAATATCTTGTTTTTTATTTTGATACACAACATTTTCTGCTTGTTAGGATGATATTGCTCGTGAAGCCGAGACCGGAAAGATATACAGGTCCAACTATTTTGACAAGTATGGAAGGACGGTTCTTGTTATGAGACCTGGGATGCAGGTACAAATTTAATGTATATCGCTCGACAATTACTACCATACATGCTCATTTTTCATTTTAAACGTTAAAGATTGAGAAATTTGGCCTTTTACCTTTGCTTTTTGTTTTATATCCGAGTTATTTTTGTGGTGCTATAATTTATGTGCATGGATTATCAGAATTCATATTCAACAAGTGGGCAAATCAAGTTCCTGGTTTATTGCATGGAGAATGCCATAATGAACTTGCCACCAGGTGAGGAGAAAATGGTGTGGATAATTGATTTTCAAGGATGGAATTTCTCTAGCGTCTCAGTAAAAGCAACGCGTGAAACAGCTCGTATACTGCAGGACCATTACCCTGAGAGGCTAGGACAAGCCATCCTCTACGACTCTCCAAAGATCTTTGAGTCCTTCTGGTTGGTAAGTCTACACCCTACTCATGTAATACACGCCTCATGCATGCCCTGAGTTTTCTACGACAACGAAGTTCAGTTTTTCTGGCTTTTAGAAGACAAGTGTCCAAGCTTTTACTAATCCAAGGAGCTTGCTTCAATTACCTTAATTGAGTTTCCGAATTCCATCTAGTCATAATGAAATCTGATTGGAGTCTTCCATTGGATGTAATAGCTAGGGTCTGTGCAAGCAGATCCATTGCCTTATCTTTTTCATTGCTGCCTGTATCTTAAATCTGGAGTTTGATTATTTTATTTTATTTTCAGTTTCGGGTTTCTCTTAGTTTACTTTTTCCATATCAAAATTTTCGCTTTTGCAGTTAGTGAAACCATTTTTTGAAGCGACGGCATCTAGCAAAGTAAAATTTATATACTCAGGTAACCCTGAAAGTCGGAAGATTATGGGAGACCTATTCGATATGGAGAAGCTAGAATCTGCATTTGGTGGGCAGAACCCAAGTGGGTTTGACTATGAAGAGTACAGCGAAACAATGAGGGAGGATGACAAAAAGAATCATTCGATTACATCAGTTCAGTAACGACCACTCTGTTGATGAGAAGAACACGACAGGAAGGCCAGATTGGTTTCAAACATCAGATTTATGTAACACAGTCAAACAAATGAACCAGGCTAAGAAATATGTTGAAACATGAATTAGTATAAATAATATGATGGTTTTAAAATCTTAAACATTTGATATTCATTGGGTAATTCATGGGATTTCTCCATTTCTCATTTACTATCTTACTAATCAATATATTAAGGAATTTACAGATGTAAGTTGTGCACGGTCTTCTTTCATTTTCATCCTTTTTTGTTTGTCACTTGGTAAACAGACATGGCTATATTATTTATTTTTTGAAGCATAACAGACATGGTTATGATGGATTCACAAGCTTCTTTCGGATTTCGCAGATCAAACCTGGTCTGGATACAATCACACTGCAGTTTGGAGGATACCCAAGCTGTTGGACGTGATGCAGAACAAAAACAACCTGCGAGTCTGCGACAGCATTATGTAAGAATTCGGAATTTCTCAGTCCTTATATAGTATAAAGTCCTACTATTATTAATGTAGTGTAGTTTTATGGGGTGGAGTGTACAGACATCTGGACATCTTCACCTCATAATTGGATTTGGACTACAACTGTATTGAGTTGCAAGTTACAACTTTAACATTCCGCGATAATTCACGGAATACAAACATAACTGGCGATCCCTTGACAGTATATATACGTGTCTGGCTATTCTAAATCAGAAGCCAGCACAGAATCCCATGCCTAACGTTTCGTGAAGGTATGGGAATACATCTGAGATGAACGTGAGCGTGTACCTGAAAGTGGTGGTTTAATTATAGAGGACCTATTAACATCTGCGGAACTTATGTTAGCAAACTTAGACAATGCCTGTATTCTGTCTGTTTCAGCCCTGAATGGCTGTCTGTAATCATAACATTTCCTTGGCGGTAGCTCTGCCACATGCCTCACTGGGTTTAGATCCACATTAACTGAATTTTCACATCGACAACCCAACAACCCATTTACTCGTGTTTTACCACCACTACCTCCACCAGTAGTAGAGTTGGCATTGCTAGGCAATTTGGCTTCTTCATAATCTGTTGGTGAAGCTGCACCTACAGAAAAGTTTGTGAAACTAACTCGGTCGAACCCGTCTGCTGTGGTAACACTCCAATTTATGCTTGCTTCGCTTGGTTCATAAAGTTCTGTTTGTGCCACCGAGGGTGTAGTTGACTCATCCAAACTCTGTCGTCTCGCTTTGTAGCTAGAGATTTCCTCTTCCAAGTAATTGTAATCCCTTTGTTGGTACACAACTGGGTATGATGTTGTTTGAGTTGAGATGCTCTCTATCTCGAACAAGTCCGAACTCGTGTCGCTTTCTATGTCCTCATCTTTTATCGCTGTTTGGGGTTTTTGACTTGCCGGAAGATTGAAGCTCTGGGGATCATGTGCCAAGGATGGTGATGTAAGTTTACGCTGCTGAATTTCTTTCGCCTTGTGTTTGATTGAGTCGTCTGGCAATGGAAGAGACTCTAAGATCTCACGAGTGGAACTGTTGAGCCGATTCATTGGTTTCCCTACAATAAGAGGATTTAAAACTACAGGAAAAGAGAATCCTTCGACATCGTGAAATGACCTTCCTGGAGGGACTGGTCGACAACCAATCTCTACTGAGAACTTATTTTCCGGTGCAAAATGAGCTGAATGAGAAGAAACTTCATTTTCTTTTTCCCCATTTCTATACAGTAATTCTTGTTTGTCCTTCCCATCAGTTCCCTTTAGGTTCTTCTCAAAGTCGAATTTGTTGGTTCTTTCGTTCAGCGACGATGATTTATAAATACCAATTTCCCCTGTTTGGGGTCTTTGGTTCATGGAATTAAGATGAAAACCATTATTTACTACTCGATGGTTATGGAGATAATGATTCTTGGATTGTTCGGAAAGATTCTCTTGAACTTGGATAGATTTTCTACCGAAGCAACATTTTCTTCCAAAAATCCACTTTGCTTGAGATCCAGTTTTCTTCCCCTGCTCTGAATTCAGATTATTATTCTTCATAGCAGCTCCATTAATAGAACCTCGTGGAAGATTGTGTAGCAAACCAGATTGACTATTCCAGCTAGCTTCAGATGAAACTGTAGGGGTTGACTGAACAGACCTTGTTCTGTATTTCTTCCCATACCCATCCACAACAGATGATGAAACAGATGAGTTTCTTTCAATTTGCTGCATAGCATACTCATCGCTCCCGACTATTCTTTCATTATCTTTTTTCTCATTATTGACACCAACTGCAGTTGAACAAGATGATGATGGGACTCTTAGTTTCGTCTCTTTACTTTGTTGTTGTGATTGGGTTTCATTAAAGTACTTCTCAGCTGCGAAGATGCTGATCTCGTTTTCGTCCCCATCGAAGAATTTTCGAGTTAATACAGGCTTCTTATAACTGTGTTGTGATCCTGGTGGTGCACCAAGATATGAAGAGAAAGATGGTTCTTCGAGATGGTGTTTTGGCGGTGGAATGTTTGTTGGTGAATTCGAGGTAAGTCCAGCTTGGACACTACCATTGAAGCTGCATCTTTTTCCAGAGACGTTGCCATGAAACGATGGAGATGATGATACTGTAAATTTTTCCATCTATTCTTCTCTCTGAAACTGTCAGTTTCTTTAAGGTCTCAAATGAACTCCAAATGGACGAAGTATCTGATAAGGGCAGGTTTTTTGAATTCCTTTTCTCATTTTTCAGTATTTGTAGAAGCAGGGCATAGCAGAGAGAGAGGCAAGTATTACTACGTTGTCATGTGCTTACAGCCAAATATTTGGTGATTAGACCCTTGACATGCATGTAAGTAATTTAGTGTCTTTTCCTCGGACCTTGCTTGGGACTGGAACCTTTGCCCCTGGTTTTTCAGCCAAGGCAGAATATGACTGAGGTATGACATGATATACTTACGGATGGATATTCTACAGATTGAGTTTTTGTCTGGAAACTTGCAGAAATTTCTCTCAGTCATCGTGGGTTATTGACTGAGATATGCTAGCTTAATAGTATTATCATTTCTATTAAGCTAGATGGAAGTCCACGCGTAGAGTGGCGACTAAGTTCAACTTTATCAGATCCCATGGCCTCTTGACCGTTCTTGAACATGACTTAGGAAAGACAAAACTCCACCAGTACATGGACAAGCCGCTTTCATTGATAAATTGTGTTAGTCGGTACGGGAGCAATATATAAACCTGATGGAACAACTGATAAAACAGGATCTCTGTTCACGACTTCACGTTGTAACATTGTAGGGCCAAATGATTAAATGGAATTTGGATTGTGTTAATGACAACCAACTTCTTGTAGTAGCAGTAGGACCTAAAATGTACGTGGAAGCTGCAAATTCACAAGCTTCCTTTGGTCAGGTCAATTGGTTCCTCTTCTTGCTGTGGCCGTTTTGTCTCCCTCTGGACTTGGTTACAACAAGGCCCCTCAATACACCATTGTTTTTCTCCTTTCTGGCAAGGGAATTTTGAATCGTCTCACCAGTACTATACCACCAGGTTAGCCGAGTATTCCTTATCCAGTGCACACGACAGATTTAGACATCGAAATCAGATTGGTATCTAATCAAGACTAGATCGTAACAAAACCCAAGTCGATGAAACGTTGTTTGAGCAGTCCTACATGTTGCTAGTGTTTTTACCAGATTTTTTTTAAAAACTAAAATCACCAGGCTATGTGAAAACTACAGCAGAGATCGACCACACAACTTTTTGATAGGCTACCACACACGTTTACTTACTTTGTTTATGTGTGATTATGTAGTCTTTGTCGTCTTTAATTCTCATCCTCCAATGCGATCGGTATAATATAGTTTAGTGGTCGGATTGTGTTATATCAAAGAAGAAAGGTCTCATTATACTTGCCTAAAACAAAAGCCCACTCACATTTTAGGCCTTTAGATTTAATAATTCTCATTAATTATTAGCTTTAGTTGATAACATGGGGATGAGAGGAATTCCCGCGTAGTGTTGGCCAATAAGGCTTCTTCTTCTTCTTTTATACTCACGGAAGGCAGTAAACAGTACCCACTCGATGGAAAACTGGTAGTGTTCTGTCCTGAAACTAAGACAGCATGATGCTTACTGAACTCAACTATTTATTTTTAATTTCTTGAAATGAAGTGCCAATTACAAAAATAATATTACTCAAACTCTTTGGCTAAGAGTTAGGGGTGCACATCGGTCGGGTGGGGTCGGTTCGGTTTATGACCCTATCGACCATAGAATCGTAAGATTGGATTTTTTAAGCTAAGAACCAACTAGGTATAAAGTTTTTGTTCGGGTCGGTTTCAAACCGCCCGATCTAATTATCGGTCGGGTCGGTTCGGTTTCCGGATTACCGACTACATCTGGATCGGTCTAGTCGAATCGGGTAAACCGAAATACCAGTACAACCCGACCCTATTCCTGTGACTAATTTTTGTTCCTGTACCTGAACCTGACAAGGAACAACCTGTCAATCCTTCATATTTCTATCTAGTAACATAGAATAAATTCAAAGAAAACTAAAAACCAATAATTAATTAATCTGAATCAACATCCAAAACAAAAATCTCTAAAGAAAAATGAAATCCAAAACCTAAAAAGAATCGAATGTTCAACCAACAAAACTCTTTCAGTGTTCAGCTATTGGGTCTGCATTGAGTTAACTCTCTTCAACTGTTGGCTCCACCTAGCTGCAGTCCCCAAAGCTACACTCCTTTCATTCTTCAGCAACAGGACCCAAGACATCTACATCATAGAGTGGAGAACAATCAGCAAAAGATGGAGCAACCATATAGTGGACAACAAAAACCCAACAATAAAGAAACTAGCGAGTATATTACTTATTTCAATTTGTTCAACATCATCCAATGACAGGCTAGAAGCATCGTAACATCCAAAATACCCACTGTATCAAATTTCATTTCCACACACACCAATTATCCCTACAGTGAACTTTACTTGAATCATTTTTACATCATCAAACACACCAGGGTCAATAATAATTCCAACTTATTTAATATCTTTGAAACTGAAACCAGGCAAACAAAGAAACGGGATCCGAAACACGAAATAAATGTAGCAAACTGATTGCCTTTTGTGCAATGCAAGCCTATCCAAATGTTGAGTGAAATAAAACAGTATTGAAACAAGAATGCAAGCCTATCCAAATGCTGTGTGAAATAAAACAGTAAAGCAGTAAAACAAGAAGCATGAAAATTCAATTTTCAGCGTGACACCAACATTACAGAAACAATCAACTGAAAAATATGTTCATTATTTATGATTGAGACTAATGGTCATTGTTATTTAGACTACCATCAACATGGCTCAAAATAAAATTTACACACAAAAGAAGACACGAAAAACAACCACCGTCGCCAATACTAATCTAAAGAGATCATTAAACTAAAATTGAATTGCACTTGCAAATATGCATAATCAAACATATTAAAAAAAAAACAGACTCAAATGTATACATACCTGAATTGAAGCAGGGGTTGATGCAGGGGCTGATGCGAGAGTTGAGGTCTAGGTTGATTGATCAACATCCATAATAACTAATTTTAAACCAAAACATTTTGTTTTCTCCACCCTTCTTCTTCATTTGGCTCTCACCTTCTCCTCCTCTCTCTTTTTTTTTTTCTAAACCAAAACCGCAACAATTCACCGCGAATTCATCATCACTTGTGGAAGTTCAACTTCAAAATCGAGTTGAGCGTCAAAAAAATGATATGCGGGCGATTAGAAGGTAATTTTGTAAACCCATTTCATCCTAGTTGTTGATTGTTGTGTTTGTATGCTGTATGGTGTTGATTTGAGTGTTGAATCCGTTGATTTGGTCGATTTTGAGCATGAACAGAGCTATCTTCGGCTCTACAAAATCACCCAGTAGGGGCCGAATGTGCCTTGTTCTTAGGGCTTCACATCGGATGGGCGGCTCGGTTTGAGCTAAAACCATAACTAGAACCCTGCATAGAGCGGTTTGGAATTTCAAACCATAACCAGACTGGTCTAGCTTCAGTTCAGTTTTGGACCAATCCTCTTCGGCTCGGTCGAAGTCGGGTTTTACTTCGGTTTCGTCCGACGCTATTTTTGTAAATAAAATTTTCTTGTTAAGCCCATCCATACAAAGGTCATGGGCGGGTTAAGCTCACTCAAACAGTCTCAAAAACCGATGGCAGACTTGAAAAGACGAGGGTACCGAGTACACCACCAATTCTTTTCGTTTGCGGAACAAAGTATGTAGATTATTGCTATCAGTAAATAACGAAGCAGTACACAAAACAAGAAATCACACGCACAAGATTTTTGTTAACGAGGAAACTACAAACTCGTAGAAAAACCCCGGGACCTCGTCCAGTTTGAATACTCTTAAGAATTAAGCCGCCAACACACCTACTCTCAGACTTCGGACTAGCTGGTGCAGACAATATGACCCTAATTAATACGACGATTTCCCCTCAGTATTCCTATGCCTCCAACCACACCAAGATGGTCACGCACATGTAATCCCCTCCTAGTTAGCAAATTCGGGAACGACAAAAATGCGGGGCGGCAAACGTGCGCGTATTAATCGGCTATATTAAAAGTCAATTCGGTCAAATATGCGGTCAACTATACAAGATTCGGTCAAAATGCGGGAATTCGTACGTACGCGTTTAATGCGTTTCAGATATCCAAATGCGGCAAGGAAAATTCGGCCTAATTATATGATCTTAAATCCTAATTATAATATTTAAGACATGTTTAAACTTGATTTTTAGCATTAATTTTGAGTAATGCGACAAGTATTAAGGTAAATACAAGTAAAATAGGCAATTAAGACTAGCTAACAATATGTGAGTTGACGTGTACGCTTTTACAGTATTAAACAAATAAACTATAGCCTTAATAAAGGGACAAAAATTTGTTTGGTTGCCCCACTTTTCAAATTTTGGAATAAAATAACACAAATCTTGAAGCAGGTGGAGCCGCATTTTAGTTAACGAATTATTCGGAAAATCGGGAAATCGCGCTTAATTCGTTTTGTACTGAAAAAACGCATATCTAATACGGGGTTGAATTTGTGCGCCGCTTTAGTGCGGGAAAACGCAATACGCGACTTTTTACGAATAATTCGCGAATTATTCCCGAATTTGCTAACTAGGAATCCCCTACGTAAACAGACGCCTGTTACTGTCTTACGCAAGAGTTGCCTCACAGCCCGTCGCGAGGACTATCGCTACCCGACCTCCAATCGGACGATTACAACCTTATGGAAAACAACCAAATAGCGGCGGGTCAAATCGCTAGATGATACCCTTGGTAACTAACAAATATTTCACCGAAGTCTTTTCACACCAAGAGCGAGGATATTAAGTTTACTTAGGCAATAAACACCTCGAGATATCGATCAAGGTTTCAAAACCTAAACTCCCGAAAGAGTAACCTTGTCGTCCAAGTTGGAATCAAGCAGATAGTTGTAGCAAGTACGTAATGATATGACCGTGAAGAATGATGTACCTGCAAAGAACAAATCCAATAACAGCGATCTTGATTCCACTCAATATCTACAGTTTAGGCACACAAACCGAAAGCGGCTTGCTGACAAATCCAGGTTAATAGATAAAGAGTATGTTCTAATCACAACGATCTTGAGTGGACTTATATCAGAAGAGACGAACCTTAGAATAAACAAGATCGTTAGGTTTGATAGACATGATAGAACAGAACACAAGTACAATACAAAGAAGACTAGTAAACATAAACTAGTTTCCCGTAAGAGGTACTTCTAGGCTTCTCGATCCCGAGAGAAGACTTTCACGCAATTCTAGACCGAGAGCAAAAACTCAAAGGTAATTGAAAAGAAAAGCGGCAACACAAGCTAACAATTCCGAAGAAGAGCTTGGCCAAGGGGATTAAAGCTTTCAGGAGAGATACCACTCCTATTAATATTGACTAAGGATTTAGCTTTGAAATGAGGCAAAGTTTAATTTCGGAAATTCCACAAAGCACATTTACATAATAGTTCCGAAATTCCCCATTTAGTCTCATAGCATTTAATGAGAACTATTACTCTAGCATTTTACATTTAAGAAAAATATACACCATAAAGAAAATATATTTTCGAAACATGTTTAGCCAAGAGCAATCAAAGCAAATAATATCTTAAGGTATATTTGGATATTTCTTATTAATTCGAAATATGGTGCTTACCAAATATGATCACTGGGAAAGATCTCAATTCGAAAACGTGTCCTTAGTTTCGAAAATCTCCTTAGATATTATTACTTCCAAATGTCGTCACCAGCTTTATAATGTCGATATTACTTCCTTGGTATTGCCGGGTTAACCAGACGAACCTAGGTGGAAGTGGGATCTGGTCCAACGTGGTTCAACGTTCCGCATAAACGTATCATAACAAACGTGGGCAAAGCCTTGTGTGTTAAGCTTAAGTGAACACATTGGTTCAGACGTTCCGACTCACGCAAATAGATATACCATTGGAAGTAACGGTGTGAGATTCCACGAGTAACTAGCAAAATGTTAAATCTCCAGAATTCTTGATTCCAATATAGATGTCACGTTAATGATATCCAAGAATTCAAATCAAAACATCAAATGAATAAACAAATGAATATTGGATCAAGTAGTAAAGCATACGAAGATTTAATCACGTACAGTATTGATCCGTAATCATGTGTCCACTAACTAGAGCGACTAACCATTTTCCAGATGATGACTCAATCCACTTAGTTGTACATTGAAGATGAACGAATTCAAACTTCAAACCGAGAATATAAAACTCATTAATTCGTTGAAGCACAAATCAAAAATGTAGAGTTTGAACTTCGAAGTTATGCATTCTGAGTCAGCCTTATTCAGGTTTTGAAACGTACGTTAGTTTTTGGCAGAAACCAAATTAAGGTTTCAGAACCTAAAGTTCATTATATGACCGGAACTTATTTAAGGTTCCCAAATCAAGTTTCCATATAGCGAAACCTAAAGCTTGGTTTCGAAATCTAGATTATGTTTATTAAAACCTTGTTTAAGGTTTCGAAACAAGAAACACATATTAAATTCTCTACAAATGTTTGGTGTCGAACTTGAGAGTCCATGTGGTCGAGAACCATTTCACCATCACAGCTTTTTTGCCTCAACACACAGGCATATATTTCCCGGTTCACATAAACCTTTAGGAAACCCTAGGGTCTTTTCGACCTTTTAGATCTCACATGGTCAAGACACATTGGCCTCGATTCTCAAGTCACTGTCAGCCACACAAACATAGTTTCGAATCTGTTATATCTCATTGGTCACAATATTTAAGTTTCGGACCAATAGCTTATGAATGCGAAAACTAGATTATGGTTTCGAAATCAACGTCAAGATTTATCAAAACCTACATTGAGGTTCAAACGTTGAAAATTCATAAGTTGAGATACGCAAATATGGTTTCAGAATCCAGAAGTGAGATATGGCATACAAGATGTTCATATACAGAATCAAATGAATGATTCAGAACTTTAGAGTTCAGAGCCAAACCACGACGTCATATTCGAATCTCAGAAACAACAGTATTTCGAGTCTACACAACATAAGTGTGAGTCACGATCTCTCTTACATTGGCTCTCATAAATATATGCAATCAATCCGACATAACCAGACTAGGTAAGAAGAGACACAATACTGTGATAGATCAAATCTCGTAGTACTACCGAGATAACATCACATTGTTATATCCAACTCGAAAAAGTTTTAGGAAAAACCTTTATATTAACTTAGAGACGGAGAAGAAAAGAAAGCTTTAAACAATATTGGAACGTCATAACTACACACTAATACCACAAGTGGTAAAGCGGAGTTATCATAAGACACACTGATCACAAGTGATCAAGTCATAACGTAAAGCTCAAGCTGAGAGTTATGTTTATGTCTTTTGTAGCACAAGTGTAAAAGATAATGGAATCGCGTTATTTAGATTCACTAACCTGTTGAATGATGAAGCCGGATGTCTTCGTTTGATCTTCAGTCTTTCTTCAACTCTTCAACCAGTGATTCTAAATCCTACCAAAATCTTCCAAAACCTAAAGCTAACTCTCTCACATGACTTCACCTAAATGTGTGTTGTTTAGCGGTCGAGTTTTGATCACTAAAGTTGACAACTAAGCTTGACATACGAACACTTAGTGAGGTTAACCGAGCCATGCTCTAACAAGATTGTTCAATATTGTACGTCTATTCCCTTGAAATATGTTTGTAAATTTTAGAATACTCGTTGCCCTGTAAACTTGTCCTGGCAAACAGTTTATGTGTTATTTAGTTTTGCATTACATATCTCAATTTTGTTTGATTACATTTATTTTTATTGGTTCCAGTTTACCCTCATCGTGGAGCATCGTACAATATTCTCGTAATTCTAATTCTCGGAATACCTGATCATCTGTTGCATTGCTAATACTGTATATTGTTTCAATCTTAAGTTGCAGATCTTCATAGACGGACTTTTCATAATTTCTCCATAACACTTGTGGTTATTTCAGAGAGCATTACGAATATCAGTCGTAGATTGCATCCCATTTCCATCAATGCCGCCTCTTCCATCGTTTTATCCCATTCCCTGTCATCCTTAAAATACCCGCAGATCTTTATACGTCGATTTAGATGTCCATACATTGTTTCCCTTTCCTCCTTTCTCTGTAAATATTCGTTCATGTTGTGTCCACATGTTTATTGAATTGTTAGACATCAGATTGATTAATTAGCTTTGTTATTAATTCTTGGCGTATGCACTTGATTGACCTATCCCTGACGTTGGTAATACTTCCACTGATCTGATACGTATTTAAGTTTTTTGAAACATTTACGACAGCATAGAAATTCTTAATTAAAGTTTAATCTCCCACAAAAATTGGTACATTGGACACGAAACACACCTACGAATGTTTCGAAATTTCTGAAACCACATGACACACATACTAACATGAAAACAATCTCAAACAAACCTTGTTAATTTCACTCTCCAATTACATATCACATCCGTAGATGCATTATAATCCGAGATGATTATTGTCCACTAATATTAAAATCAGGCCTTTATGTTATTTGTTTGTTATTCACACCTTCAGGTTGAGTGTCGTCGTTACACACTGGACGTTTGCTGATGAATTATTGTTTCAAAAAAAAAAAATCACCCTCCTTCCTTTATCGTGTACGCCTTATTGTTCGTGCCTTTCGTAGTGTCTTAAAGAAATTAAAAAACATTTTTTCCTTAATTTGTTAGGGATAGATTTGTGACCTTAGTTGTACCAAAATTGTTGTTAGAAAGAAAAAAAACTCATCAGTATAACTGTCTGTCCTCCAAATGGTTCCAGTGTAGTCGTAATTGGTTTTCTCTTACGCCAAATTGTCATTGGAATCTCCATCGGTTGTTTCTCTTTCTCCATGTTTCTCTAATTATTTGTATTGTAAATCCCTATGAGCATCCTTTCTGCATATTTGTATTTGTATTAGATTTGTATAGTACCTCAAATACATAACCCGGTGAGCATATATGCACAATCCTGTATATGTTTGAAGTTGTCATTAGAATTTTGTTGATGACCATCAACGTTGAGATGCTACACTGGAGTAAATCCCCTGCCACCTTTCTCGGGGACATAAAAGTTATCGATCCAGTGTTGTCCTCTATCACTATCCAAATTTTCGTAATGTATTTGATTTTTTTTATTTTAGTCATATTCTTGAATATGATTTATTGGTTATAATCATAGAAATATTGATGAAATGGTTGTTAGTCAACTTGGTGTTGGTTTGCCCGGTCGTTTGCATGCTTTACACTTCGATTTTATTTTGTGATCTCCCATGAATTTTGCATTGCATGATGAGCATGACATGCACTCCCATTGCTCTCCAAAAACTTCAATTTTCACGAATGTGGTGAATATGCGGCCATTCTCGAGCGAAATTGCAATTTATATGTTATGTGTTGTATGACACTCTACTTTCGGTCCGTTTCATACAAAATAAGAATGATCATAATTACTTGAATCTCCGATTTTTCCAGGTTTTCTAACGATTCCTTAACTATTTTCTTAATTTTTTGTTCGAGAGTCATGAATCCAGGTGTGTCGTTTGATCCTGTAGAACCTTTTACGTTCAGAAAAAACGTGTTAGTTTATATCTTATAATCCGATAGTTATATATATAAGACTCTGAGGAGCATACTTTCAGTTGCATTTTTTCCTACGAACGGGGCACACAGGTACGCTAGTACTTATTTTGTCACCATCAATGTAAAGTGACAATAGTTTGTTCCATTAAGTTTTATTTGTTACTGTAAAATTTCTTTTTGTACTGCAATTGATTTTATTTTGACACTAAAACTGTTATTTATATGGGCGGTTACCCAAGATAGCAGATGTACCATTTCATGACTACTTTTTGTTCCTAAATAATTTGGTATCAGTGCGGAATATTTGGTACCCATATTTATCAATCGTGCCAAAAACGATGAAATACATCCCGTGCCATAACGACACAAAATTTATAATGTCCACCATTACTCAACAACATCCGCCACTACAAAAACCACCCATTGTCACTACTTCTTCACCGCCTCAGTGGTTTCACTTTCTTCAGTAGGTTTTTGTGGAATATTGTTGATATCGTGCACGACAGAATCTAAAATTCCAGTCACCCAATCATCTCCATCTTTCTGAGTTTCTCCTGCAATATTTTTTTTACCTTTGTTAGATGAGTAATAGATTCAAAATGCACCAAAAGAAATCTAGACATGGATACTTACAAAAGGAATCTAGACAAAACATCCAGGAGCTACAATAAACTGTTTTACTTACCCATATCAACATCTAGTTTTTTTATAGCTTCAGCAGTTTCCGTTGAATCAAGATTGATTTCGCGTGTCGGTTCATCTCCATATGCACCACCTATAGTTAATTCAGGATACAATTCTTGGAGAACTTTTATAACGTGAAAATTGTACATATGGTTAGCTGTTCTACCATCTTTGTTGTCGAAGATCTCCGCTGCAGTAGTAACAACAATTTTTTCGCTTGTTCCTTCATCTTCTCTGCTGCCAGTTAGATCAATTTCTGAACTCGGAGTCCCAATGCTGATATCATTTGTATGAGTTGTATGCTGCACGGATGCACCTATCTAAGATTGTTTGTTTGCAAAACATAATATGTAGGAAACAACAAGATAAATTAAAATCTATTATAATTTAACTGGTAAACGATAAATAAACAAAATATAGACAAAGGATAAATTTTCAACCTCTAGGATCATTGTTATCATCAAGATCAATCACATTGTTATCTTCTTCCGGTAAACTGTCAAACATATTAGTAGGGATGTCCAAATCTTCAAGTACATAGTTTGGTCTCACCTCCTCCTTAGCTAAGTTGGAAATCTTCCCGTAGATGCAGTAGTGATCGAAATCTTGTGTGAAATTTTCCCCAATATACTATATTCCGCTTTGCGCATTCTTTTGTATTTCAATCATCTTCTTCTGAAATTCATCTAGTAGCTTCTGCAACTTTTCATTTTCAGAGTTAGCAGCAGCCAACAATCTAGTCGTCTCAGCCAACTGTAAACTTATCTCATCTTCGCTGCGTTCTTGATTTGCTATATGCAACTCCTCTTCCAATTCGGAATATACAACAGTAAAGCTATCAGTTGGCTGCACATAGAAGGTTGGACAGTGTACCATGTTAGTACACATGCATTTATTTTTTTAGCGGAAAAAATAATGTGCATTTTAAAGTTGTTCTCTCTATCCAGCATGTGTACCAAATCAGTACACATTGTACCAAATTATTACACATGCATTATTATAGACATAACAAAATGAATTTTTGTTCCTAGCATGTGTACCAAATCAATACACATGCATTATTACAATAGACATAACAAATTAAAACTTCAAATCAACAAGTTTTTATTTTAACTTACTGTCCAAGCTGCCACTTCCATCTTTTCTAGAGTATTTGAAATTGTGGTCACTGACCACCTCGGTACTCTAGGGAAATCTTCCTTCCTTTCTGCTATTCGATCTATCGCATATCAGCTGGTGCAATCTCAGCAAACCAAAGTTGCACCAAACAATAAAAAAGCTATTAATTTCAGCTGATATAACATAGTAAAAAGCAAATTACAATAGCAAAATAGACTTACCAGTAAATATGGGATGCAACCGACGACATTCTCCATCTCATCCTTGTTATATTTCATGTACATCGACTGGAACAGATAATTATGGATCAACTTAACCCATGGTATCTGTTTCGTTATCTCTATGTTCTATACTATCCCAATGTACTCAACTTTCACTTGGTTTCCATTTATTTCGTTGAAGAATAACGTACATCAAACGAATAACCCAATCAGACAGACACATATTTCGTCATCTTCTTCTTGTTGATGCTCCCTATTTTTTTTATTGCATCAACAATATCTTTCTACAGCACATGCTTTTCTCTATATGCTTTCTTTGAACCATCTAAAAAAAATCTTTTAAATAATTCACATTGCATAAGTTTGATCTCTGTGTTCATAAACCATTCCCCTAGCATGGTGTATCCAACTCTAGTTTGTATCCTGTTCATCCCATATACTACAACCATTTGCTAAATTTTTGAAGATACATAATGTTCTTCAATATGGAATCTACTCAAATTATCTTTTGTAGGTTCGTAGCACGTCAAGACCTTCCTCAATCCGTCATGACTTGTCACTATTTTCTTCTTTGTATCAACATCAGTTGCATTATAGAAAACCAAAAACAATGGACCATATGGTACTTGATTTAAAAGATTCAATACATTTTGATGCAGACCGCCCTTTTTCTTTATCTCATAAATTAGTTCTTGCAGTAGATTCAAACCTGCCTTCAATTTTCCTGTCCACAACAACAACAACAACAACAACAACAACAACAACAACAACAACGTACAACATATAACTGGTCACTACACATAACTAAAAACACACATAAAACTTTCCTACAACAACAACAACAACAATAACATGTGTATCTGGTTACTACACTACTTAAAAATACCCCTAAAACATTTTTCAACAACAACAACAACAACAACAATGTGTAACAAGTTACTACACGCAACTAAGAACACCCCTAAAATATTTTTCAACAACAACAACAGTAGCAACAGTTGATATGATTTGAATCTTTCAACAATTTTCTCAAAACCCTATAAATGATTTTTAAAACATAAAAATTGTAAAATCAATCAAAGATATTAACGGAAATTAATAGAAAACCCTAGAAGTGATTTTTACCTTATGTTTTCGTATCTTCCATTCTTCAGAACGAGGAGTTTCTGAAACTGATGAACAAAAGCACAAGAACAATTGATTTTTTGAAACTAGGTGATGAAGAAAGAAGGAAAAATCTCAGAACAACACTACAACAACTGAATCATCGATTTTCTTCGTTTTCTCCGTCTTCAAGATCCATTTTCTCGCTGGATCATCTTAGGTTTCTCTAGTTTTCATTATATTCTTTTTCGTTTCGCTGATTTTTATTAATTTCTTCTTCGGTTCTCTGGTTTCTCTGGTTTTCGTTTGATTTGTTTTTGATTTTTTCGATGGTTTCCGTTGGTTTTTCTTCGGTTTCAGGTGTGTGGTTTTATCGAGATCTAGTTTCTCTTTCCTAAAACTGAAAGTGGTGGTCGGTTTTGGGAAGTTACAGTTGTTTCTAGATATTTATTAGGAAGGTTATCTTCATCATTCTATATTTTATTAAAACTCAGGGTTTTATAATAACTGTTTTTTATCTAGGGGCATAGTATTATGGGTCACCCATGGGTTGGGCCTTAGAATAATTTTCCCTATCAATAATAATAGAGCTGGAGAAATAGCCCTTGAGTGTTTAGCTTAGCCCTCACGTATAGTCCAAAACAGAGACACCAAAACCCAATTTTGGTCATCCCTTATTAAAAATATTTTTTTAATTGCCAAATTACCCCCAATTTGATTAGTGTCTAATTATGTGATTAGGATTAATACAAATAATTAGTGTTAATGATTTAGCTAAATTAAAACTTAGTTAAAATCAGAAATTTAATTTTGGGTTTTGGGGAAGATGAAAAGAAAAAATGGTGAAATTTTTTTGAAAATCTAGGGTTTTTGGTGAAAAATTTTCAACCAAACTCAATACCTTGGATTTGGGGTCTAGTTTATTTCGTGTATCTTCTAGGAGATGAGCAATATCGATATACAATCTATTAAAATTTAAAAAACACAGATTTATAGAGAAAATCGCGAACCCAGAAATAGGTTCGGCTCACAAAATAATAAGCCGAACCTAGAAAATGAAGAACAGTTCGGCTCTCAACTCTTAAGAGCTGAACATGTTTTACTTGAGTTCGGCTCTTTCGATAATTTTAAGTTATGAGCCGAACCAGAAAACTGAAACTGAAGGGTAATGGTCGATAAGTTCGGCTCAAAGCTTAAATTTTTCGAACAAGCCGAACCTGAAACTGTTGGTTCGGCTTATTTTTTAAACAAATATTTCAAGCCGAACCTGACTTTGTCAAGCTAATACTGCACCTGATTTCACAATTTTGGCGTACATATAAAACACAAACATTCACACATACATATAAAACACCAAATATTCACATACATCTAGTCGCAAATGTACTTAGAACTTACCCCATCTACCTAGAGAGTCAATTTAAAACATAACACATTTCAAATGTACTTTAAAGCATAAACATTGTTTGAAAATACCAAACCATCATTTCAAAAGTAATCAACGACCTCTTTTGTTACGTCTTCCTCCACGACCACCACAGTTTCCGCCTTCATCATCATCATCAGAATCTTCTTCATCTACAACTAGTGCTCCACTTGGACCTTCATCATCTTGCTGATGCCTCTTAGTCACCTTTGGTTGTGGCCCTCCTTCACCCTTTTCAATAATTTGGGAGAGTTTCTTGTGTCACTTCTTCTGCCCATCAAACGTCCAAGCTTGTCCGCAACCAAGTACGTCCCCCCATTTCTTCAAAACAAATTTTACTCCCTTCACCTACTAACATTTAAAACAATAAATGAGTATTACTCAGAAACACTTTTTGGTTTAAAAGCATCGTTTCAATGCACTCGTAACTAGCTTTACAGCGTCTTTGGGATTCAATAGAGGCTTCCAACTTATCCTCTCAGCCTCCCTCTCAGCTTCATCAGCAGCATCGGCAGCCTGACAGGCAGCAATTTGATTGGCAACTAATTGAGCCGCAACATTAATCACATAAGGATGAGAAAATTGTTCACACCAATCGGCATATCCATCCACCTCTTGTCGTGGATCATCATCCAAATCCACAGTGCCAGTGAGTTTATTGTCTACACGCCTGGTCCAACAATCATAAGGCGGAGCCGGATCATATTTTGCTAACTAATTATGGCGTTGCACACGGTTTCCCTTGGCACCAAGGTGTACTTGTCATCCTCACTCCTTCGGACGGTTTGTACCTTTCCCAATTGACGTAGAAACCGCCTTGGGTCATACATGACAATTTCTTTGCCACCCTTCTTGGGAAACCACAATGGTCCATCATAGAGTCCAATGTGTGGTAGCTCACGTTCTTCATAATTGTTGTGATTGTATGAGTCAAAAAGGCACCGATCCTTGGTAAAACCGTCGATGATAGACCTTTTTTTCCTCAACTGTTCCTCTTTGTCCCTTACCTTATGATCTGCGAAAACACATCTGGTAGCAGTAGGCATACCATATACCCAAGTGGAAGGAGGTTGACCCTTCTTTGGAATAGGCTCTAATTCAGGAAAATGGTCATAGGCAAATGCCTACACACACATACACAAAACAATGTACAAATAAGATTCTAAAGATTTTTAAAAACTGGAAACAGAGACAGGTTCGTCTCATATCTGAAACCACCACTTTGAGCCGAACTTGTACCTGTTCTCAGTTTTTCTTTCCAGAAAACCTTTAATCACTAACAAACTACAAATAAGAACACAAATAATGGTGGATTTCTCGACAAATACCTGTAACAAGCTGAAATTCCCCTTCAGATTAACAAATATTCAGTCTAGAAGCCTCTGCAAGTCCATCCATAAGGTATGCTAGCGTTGTCGTCCCCCAAGCATACTTGCCAACGTCCTCTGAAGGATCCAAAAATTGGAGATACTGTGCACTGACTTTGTTTCCAGAGCTGTCAGGAAAGATAAGGGTACCGATGGTGTACAAAATGTACGCATTTGTATTGCGCCTGATTTGTTGTGGGGTTGGTCTGTAGCGTTCTTCTGGGTCATTAACTCTCTTAACAGTG
>JAJJMA010097784.1:0-10294 GCA_023529015.1 Papaver nudicaule
AGTTAATTAGAGTAGTGATGGGAACATGTATAAGAGTAGTAGTGGGAGTAAACAATGTAATATATGGAAGTGGAGAGTTTATTAACTTCTTGTAGAGTTCTCATAGTACACTAATAGTAAACATTCAATGACTATTTATAATGTACAACCCGTACGCTAGAAGAGAAGCTAAATAGACACCTGTATTAACAGATGTCCAAAGGGGGGGACAAACTTATCCCTTATCTCTAATGTTTCTACTTCAGCAACGTGTATCACTTGCATGAAATGTATAACAGAAATTCAACGCCTGTTTTGCCTATGTGTCACCATACAAGGAGGAGGAGGTTATTTGGTGGTCAACCACAAGGATAAGGGGCATCTATATACAACACTCCCCTTGGATGACCACCATTCTAAGTGTGTTGCCTCGTTAAAACCTTGCCGGTAAAACCCAATGGGACAAAACCCGGACGAAGGAAAAAGAGTACAACAAAACTTCTTAGAACAGTATTGGATACTCGTATGCTGCCTCATTAAAACCTTGCTTAGGAAAAACCCAATGGGACAAAAAACCTTGACGAAAGAAAAAGAGTACAACCCGCGTTATAGTCCAAAACTCCCCCTGAGCAAAACCTCCGCTAATTTGTCTGTTTGTACATGTGACGCATTCCAATCCCATAGGCCAGCTTTCGGAAGATCTTTGTCGGCAATGACTTGGTGAATAGATCAGCATAATTCTCACACGATTGAATCTTCTGGATATCAATCTCATTGTTCTTTTGCAGGTGGTGAGAATAAAATAACTTCGGCGAAATGTGCTTGACCCTATCACCCTTGATGTAGCCTTCTTTTGATTTGTGCTATACATGCTGAGTTGTCTTCAAAAATTACTGTTGGCGTGCTAGTAATTGAGGGTGGGCCACAAGAACTTCTGATGTGTTCGATTAATGACCGCAGCCACACACACTCTCTACTTGTTTCATGTAGAACAATTATTTCGGAGTGGTTGGAGGAAGTAGCCGGCATGCTTTGCTTACAAGATTGCCAGGAGATTGCAGTACCACCGCTAGTAAAAACGTATCCAGTCTGAGAAACTGCTTTGTGTGGATCCCAAAGATAGCCAACATCAGTGTAACCTTCAATCCTTGAACCGCTTCCACAGTCTTTTGAGTTGAACAAACCCATGTCTGTTGTGCCACGCAGGTAACAGAAAATGTGCTTCACTCCTGCCCAATGTCTTTTCGTTGGCGCAGAGCTGTACTTGGCTAACAAAACTACAACAAAAGAAATATCTGGTCTAGTACACTGAGCTAAATATAGTAACCCTCCGATGGCACTTAAATACGGTACCTCTGGACCAAGAAGTGCTTCGCTTTCCTCTTTTGGGCGAAATGGATCTTTCTTAGGATTAAGAGTCCTTACAACCATCAGAGTGCTAAGCGGATGTGATTTGTCCATATTAAAGCGTTTGAGGATTTTCTCGGTATACGCTGATTGATGGACAAGCATTCCGCTCTCATAATGCTCTAGTTGCAGACCAAACAAAACTTTGTTTTACCGAGATCTTTCATCTCGAACTCCTTCTTTAAGCATTTTTGTGCTTTGAAGAGTTCTTCAGGAGTTCCAATAAGATTGATGTCATCTACATATACAACAATTATAGCAAACCCAGAGTTTGCCTTTTTAATGAAAATACATGAGCATATAGGATTGTTCACATATCCCTGACTTAACAAATATTCACTTAAACGATTGTACCACATTCGCCCAGATCGCTTCAAACCATACAAGGCTCGATTTAGTTTTAGTGAATACAAATATGACATGGTTTATCTGCTGACAACTGAAAACCTTCGGGGATTTTCATATGGATATCCGTATCCAGTTTTCCATACAGATATGCAGTAACCACATCCATGAGATGCATGCCGAGTCTTTCTGAGACTACAAGACTAATCAAATACCGAAAGGTAAATTCATCCATGACAGGAGGATATGTTTCCTCGTAGTCAACCCCTGGTTTCTGCGAAAAACCTTGTGCCACAAGTCTCGCTTTGTAGCGAACGACTTCATTTTTCTCATTTCGCTTGCGCACAAACACCCATTTGCAGCCAACCGGCCTCACATTATCAGGTGTTCGGACTGGAGTACCAAAAACATTGCGCTTAGCGAGATTGTAATTCTGCTTGGATTGCCTTTTAACATTTCAACCAATCACTTCTTCGACGACATTCCTCTATAGAGTTTGGTTCAAGACCATCATCATCCAAGGCAATGTCAGTAGCTACTGTATATGAAAATATGTCGTCAACAATCATTGTATTACGATCCCAAATTTCTCGATTCCATGCATAATTTATAGAGGCTTATGTACTGTACTAGTACAAATCAGAATATCAATTCGTAAGATAACGTCGTAATTCGTCGTAATCGTAATACAAGTGCTCGGTAGCAGAGGGAAATGTAAAAGAGAGTTTCCTACAATAATCATGATTGAAACAGAAGGAAGAAATGAGGTTAAGTACCTCCTACCGCTAACAGATACAATCGCCAGGATGGTGACACGTATAAACTAACTAACGGGTAGGAATGGCCCAACAGATAGAATCAATAACACTAACCTATAAACAGGGATAAGGGCTAACCTATACTGATAAGGGGTGACCCACCTCTCTACTACCCCTTTGGGTACATGACAGCTTCCTCATTTTGAGGTTCCATTGTCTCTGTTCAGACATTCTCCTCGTCAGGAGATCTATTTTCTGAGAGTCTGGATCCTTCTTCAATAGTCCTTTAAAGAGCACTATCTTTCAATGATTGGGATTGGTTTTTCCTCGAACTCTTTCGAGGAGCAGAACCCTTTGAACCAACTGGTCGTCCACGCTTACGGCGTGCCACAGACGACTCTTTTCCTACGACATCCACGGCTTGTCCCATAGGAACATCAGTTCGTGATGGAACATTTTTAGTTGGTACATCCACTTTTATTATTTTTGTTGTATCTGTAAATGCATCAGGCATTTGATTTGCAATATTTTGAAGATGTAAAATCTTCTGCACCTATGTTTCACACTGCTTGGTGCGCACATCGAGATGAGATAGCTCTGGTGTGTACCAGGATTATTCACGCAATTTTTCAGGCGGTAGTTTTTCTCCCCCTAACGGCGGGAAAACAGTCTCATTAAAATGGCAATCTGCAAATCTTGTCGTAAAAACATCCCCTGTCAATGGTTCAAGATACCGAATTATAGATGGTGAGTCAAAACCAACATTGATCCCAAGTCGACGTTGTGGGCCAAACTTGGTGCGTTGTGGTGGTGCAATCGGAACATAAACAACACAACCAAAAACACGCAAATGTGATATGTCAGGTGGATGACCTAGCACATGATGCAAAGGGGGATACTGATTATTCGCACAGGGTCTGTAACGTACCAGTGCAGCAGCGTGCATAATAGCATGTCCCCAAGCAGAAACAGGGAGCTGAGTTTTCATAAGCATATGTCTAGCAATAAGTTGCAGGTGCTTTATGAATGATTCTGCCAAACCATTCTGTGTATGCACATGAACAACAGGATGCTCTGCCTCAATGCCTAACGACATACAATATGCATCAAATGCTTTTGAAGAAAACTCCGCTGCATTATCAAGCCGAATAGACTTGATAGAATAATCAGGAAAATGAGCACGTAATCTAATAATTTGTGCAAGCAGTCGAGCAATTGCCAGATTACGTGTCGAAAGTAAACAAGCATGTGACCATCATGCAGAAGCATCAATAAGAACCATAAAATACTGAAAGGGTCCACTATAGGGATGTATAGGACCACATATATCACCCTTTATCCTTTGTAAGAAGGTAGGTGATTCTAGAACCACTTTCGTCAAGGACGATTTTGTAATTAGTTTCCCCAAAGAACAAGCAGTACAACCAAGTTCTTTGTTAGACAGAAATTTCTATAAAGGATGCCCCTGACAGTTCTGGACAATTCTGCTCATCATAGTAGAGCCTGGGTGTCCAAGTCGATTATGCCATAATACAAACGCATTAGGATCATAGAACTTTCGAACTACGAGTGCATAAGATTCAACCTTACGAATCCTTGTATGGTACAACCCATATGCGAGAGCTTCAAGCTTCTCGGCAACATGCCTTTCATTAGGCGATGTAATATACAAGTACTCCTTATTGTTCTCATCAGCCATTTTAATGTGGTAACCATTACGACGTATATCCTTGAAGCTCAACAGATTCTTGTGGGATCCGGAGGAATATAACGCGTCGTTAACAGTGAAAATAGTACCACCCGGTAACAAAATACAAGCTTTACCAGCACCTTCTACAAGGTCAGCTGAACCACTGATGGTTTTAATATTACCCTTGAATCTTTTCAAGGTTACAAAGTACTGAGTACTTCGAAAGATCAAATTTGTTGTCCCACTATCAACGAGACAAAATTCACCATCGGGATTGCTTTGGGAGTCCATACCTTTCTACACACACAAAGAAATGTATAAGAATATTGCTCACAACAATTTAACAAAACATGTATATTACACATATTATACATATGTAGACCAAAAGATTAGTACAAGCAAACACACCAAAAACTAGGTAATTACAAGGTACCACCGACACACTACAAGAAGAAAGCACACAACATTCTACAACTTTAATTTACAGTGAACAAACCACCAGCATACTCATCAAAGTCAGTCTTATACTCATTGCCCCCAAAGTCAAGCAAATAATCGGAAACCTCTAGCTTTGGAGATTCAGCGGAAATACTGCCTTCTGCTAAACCACCAGCATACTCATCAAAGTCACAACGTCAGCGCGTTCATGTGACACACTATCTCCACCAATAATGGTGTGACCTAGTTTCTTAGCTTCCAAATGCATTTCTACATCGAGCACCCATGAAAGATAGTTTGAACCCTCATTTTCAAGTGCAACGAAATCAAGACTAATTAAATTCGACGACATTTTAAAGAGATATGATAAGTAATATTGAACCTGTCCTTAAACCGTCGAAATTTGGAACAATGAATTCCAACGATCACTTTACCTCCTTTAGCCTTGTACACCAAGAGACTATCGTGCTGATATCGTCTTATATTTTAAGAGCTAAACCACTTTATAACTAACTTGATATAAAGGATAGCTAACTAAATATGTACAGACTAATTAAAGCTAATTATATGGATAGTTAGTACAGTTACTGGTGTTGACTAATACACCTACTAACACGGTACATATACATCAGTTAATTAGAGTAGTGATGGGAACATGTATAAGAGCATCTCCAATAGTGGGTCTAATTTTATTTATTTTATGCCACATAGGATTTAAGACCCCCATTTAACAAAAATTCATCTCCAATAGTAGGGTCCTCAAAACTAGGGGTCGTGACATGGCAAGCAAAAGGTCTTAAAGAAAGTCTTATTTAGACTTTCTGTTAGACCTCTATGTCATTAATTTAACTAATTTTTCCTATTTTAATTATGGTTTAAACCAAAAGAAAAAAATAGAAACAACATATTTATTTCATTAATTATATCCACAAATAAAATCTAAGGGTTAAGACCTTGAACTATTGAAGATGATTTTTGTATCAACGAGTGTTATTACATAAACCCTCGTAAATAAAAGTCAAAATAAGACCTCCACATAGGATTTTTAACACCCACTATTGGAGATGCTCTAATAATAGTAGTGGGAGTAAACAGTGTAATATATGGAAGTGTAGAGTTTATTAACTTCTTGTACAGTTTTCATAGTACACTAATAGTAAACGTTCGATGACTATTTATAGTGTACAACCCGTACGCTAGAGGAGAAGCTAAATAGACACATGTATTAACAGATGTCCAAAGGGGGGACAGATTTATCCCTTATCTCTAATGTTTCAGCAACGTGTATCACTTGCATGAAATGTAGAACAGAAATTCAACGCCTGTGTTGCCTATGTGTCACCATACAAGGAGGAGGAGGTTATTTGGTGGTCAGCCACAAGGATAAGGGGTAGCTATATACAAATAACTTTCTTCTTGCATCGGAAATTGAGAAACTGATTGTTCAAAGACACAAACGATATAAGCCACTTTGACAATATGCTACGCTATTACCCTCCCATGATGAAAAGTGTGCATATTACCAATCGTTTCCCCTTTGGCACCTTGCCAACTTTCCCATAAAATTGTTTCTTTTGTTCGGAAAAAACAAAACGTTGAACTCACATCGTTCTCTCTCTCTTCGGGCGATAGGTCCATTTGAGCTTTAGTTTGTACAGTATTTAATACGATGAACACATGGACATGCGTCAGAACCCACAGCCCCTGCTAAACGACGTCTTGATAAGCTACTGTATATATTGTCTTCAATAAACACAAGCGCTACATTTACAGCCGTTAAACGCCCACCCGCAACACAAAACTCGAACACGAGTCTATCAACAAACACTTGCTAGTAATATCTAACGGCCAAAGTTGCAGTACACACGGTGCACCCAAACCCGACAAACATTTATCTAATATTGATTATTAAATTCTTTGCCAAAAGATTCCCCTGATAAAGCTTAACGTCAAAACAGTTCTGAACTCCCAAAACGCAATATTCTTCTCCCCATCTGTATGCTTATTTTCTTAATCTGGGACATCAATGCAACAAAGCTGAATTGATTACTAAAATCAGAGAGTGATAGAACTAGGGCATTAGCAATGGGTAAAATTCAATTGATTATGTTGGATTTTATCATATCGTTTATGTGGGTATGTTCAGGAACTCTCATCAAATTATTCACCTACAAGTATTTAGGGTTTGAACCAAAAGGTGAAATCATCAAAGCTTGTTTGTTAATATTGAATATGTTCTTCTTTGCTTGGTTGGGGAAGATTAGTAGAGGTGGTACTTATAATCCTCTTAATCTTTTATCTGGTGCAATTTCTGGGAACTTCACTGGATTCTTATTCATTGTTTGTGTAAGAATCCCTACTCAGGTAAATTTTCTATTCTGATCTTAAGCTTTATAATTAGCTACTTTGAGGAAATGATATTGAATTATTGGGTCTAATTGATAATGGTAGTGAAGAGTTATAGAGTTTTATAATTACCTGTATCCGAACCCTGCGGAAGTAGAACAAATGATTCATTCTGTCTCTTTTGGATTAGTAATTCCATATGGAATTCATTCAAGGAAGAAAAAACTCACAGATGTCTGGGACTGCAGATTAATCATGTCTTAAGAACATTGAACCAGTGTTCCTTTTCACCGGAGTCCTTATATGTATTTTTGATTAAGATGCATGTGGTAGCAGTCTGTGATCACAACACCGTCATGGTTCGATTATGTATCTTTATAAAATGGTATATTTTGTTATGCATGTTTACATGGCACCAATTAAATGTATTTGTTTTTCGGTGCTTCAACGATGCACTTCACTCTAACGATATTACGTGCTTTCAATGAGCGAATTAGATTGATTCTGTTACATAGAGAAAAGAAAATGGTAAGATTTATTTTTGTTGCATTTAATCTAGTCAGATGATATAATCGAAGCTGAAATGAATGTTTACAACTCATTAAGAAGATAATAACTATAAAGTCTTATCTCCAACTTATTTTCTGCTCAACAAGCTACGTGGATTTTAAGCTGTTGTACTTCGTAGACTTTCCATTTTAGGATCCACGAGTTCCAGGTTTAAGTTTCTGTTCGGAAGTATATTGATTTTACCATGCATGTTCTTTCGTAGCTTAACCGGGCCATGGTGTCTGGTGCAACTTTCCGTCTGTCGTCTTACAAGCTCATAAAAACCTTTAGTAGTCTAGTGAAGGTGCATATAGAAAGGAAAGGGAAGGGGTCCCAGATTGCATAACACCTCCGGACAAAGTCTTAGGAAGAACTCGCTACCTAGTACACTCATAAATGTTAAACAGCGATTATGATCAAGGTTTCAATGGTGACTTCTGGTCTGCGTGGCATTCTTTCGTGCTACGAGATGCATCCCAGCTGAAGTATACCTCAGCTTTTCCTTTTAAAATCCAGGATTAGTAACTCCATTATGGCTGATGTGTTTACCCTGTGCCCTGCTAACCAAAGGAAGCTTTTAGGATGTGATTGCACCTAATAGGTGAATTCTTGACACCCTTGATTTGCGGAATATCCTCAGAATTTGAATCTCTTAACCTGTTCATTCCCTTTGTCCCTTCCGCTGGTCAATACATAAGGCAATATCTCCATCCACTTGGGAATGAGTGGATGACTCTTAGCTGCAAAGGATATGGTGGTTGACAATTCTCTGGAGTTTTGGGTTCTGATATGTGAAGTCCATCTGTTTGCTTGATGTAGAGCAGGTTTCTGCTGATTTTTCTGTGATTGTGTGATGTGTTTGAAGGGTTAAATAGTGTCCTTTGCGTAAGCATGGGTTGGGTGTTGTTGCTGTTGTTTGACTCTTGTTGTTGGTTGGTTTGTTCCATTTAGCTTACTATTAAAGTCAGTCTTCTTTGCCTTTCGTTATTGAGCACTAATTAGTCTTTTAGAAGTTACTCTGTCCCCATGGTCACATTAGCCTTTTGCTAAAATATCAAGCATGTAGTCTGATATTGAACTACATGCTTCCTCGTTCCTTTCCTGAATGGGCCAATTCTTTTGTTTGGTTAACTGGCAGTTTTGTAGTTCTTGGATTGGTATGTTCCATTTCCGGGTTTTATTCCAGTAAGAAATCAATTAAAAAGTGTGAGTACCCCAGTATTAGCATTGCTACAATAAATTGATATCTAGTTATCCATTGTTATAGAATGAGAAGCATCTTAATGTATGTAATGCTCTGAATATTTCGAATTTTCTTCGCATGCACTCTAGAATCTAGATGAAAATTTCATGTTGTGACTCATCGAGTTGTTCTGCACCCGAAAACAAAAAGCGTTTACACGCACATGCCTAATTGGTGTTTGAAACCATTGTCTAATTAGAAGAAGCCGAACGAACTGTACGTGCAACTTTACTGTACAATCAAACGATTGATTCTTCTCCTTGTGACACAACGTGCACATTATTTTTTTTGACACATCTGTTCAATCTGCATTTATATTTTTGTTTACTTATTCCTTTTTTTTTCTTCTCCTTTTAATTACAATTTTGGATTTGTTTCAGGTGATTGGTTCTATTGTTGCAGTAAAGCTCATCATTGCGACCTTTCCAGAAATGGGTCGTGGAAGCCCACTGAAAGTTGACATCCATCGAGGTGCATTGACTGAAGGACTTCTTACGCTTGCAATTGTTTCCGTATCCCTTGGTCTCGCAAGAAACAGTCCCAACAGTTTTTTCATGAAAACATGGATTTCAAGCGTCTCCAAACTAGCTCTTCATATATTAGGGTCTGATATAACCGGTGGAATCATGAACCCAGCTTCTGTAAGTACTTACTACTTCGTTTTTCCTCTTTAAGAGGACTTGTGAATCTAGCATACACCACTTTCATTTGTATTTACTTTGACCAAACAATCTAACCATTAGTTGGATCTGAGCTCCATCAAACTCAAAGAACTAATTAGCCTCTCAGACAGGCTAGGCAGAGGGCTCAGGCAAGCCAACCCGAGTTCCGTAGCTTTTTATTGCTCACTGCATATTGTCAATGGAAGTATCAATAGTAGTCTGCTTAGGCTGCTGATGTATCTTGGTTGGTTGTGATAGAGCACCAATTGTCATAAAGAGGATACACTTCAGGCCTAGTTTATTTTTAAGCTTGCAAGATTTTCAAAGGAAGCCAATGCCTAACGCTTTCACTACTGCAGGCAATGGGATGGGCTTATGCTCAGGGCAATCACATAACAAAGGAGCATCTATTTGTGTACTGGCTTGCCCCGATTCAGGCGACATTGGTAGGTGTATGGACTTTCAAGTTGATTCTTCAGCCCCCAAAGCAGGAACAAGATGTTACCAAGAAGACCAAATCAGAATGAAGAAGGCGAAACATCTATTTGAAATATCCTTCTTTCATATTGTAATCAATTGTACATTGTCTCATTGTTCCCATTAATCAGACTTTGGGTTTTCATATGGTATAATAGTCGTTTCAGTTTTCTGATTCATTTTTATATCCTTGAAATGTTTACCAGGGAACAAAATATTTGATAAGCCTTCGCATAACCCACACAATAAGAAAGTATCCCCGTTTCCGAGTCTGGCTATGTGTGATCACTGATCACAGAACCCATAAATTTTATAACCACAATCCATATTTGGCCAGACTCCAGAGCCACATTTTACACGCCAAGAACGGGCTCAAGTCCCAATCACAGCTCAAGTCCCA
>JAJJMA010097794.1:0-12500 GCA_023529015.1 Papaver nudicaule
TATTCGGTACTCATCAATGAGACGAGCAGAATAGTCTTTCGACTTATTAGCTACAGCAAGTTCCAGACATATATCACTACAACTCCTTTCCAGAAGATCATTTTTCGTAACCAAATCATTGTTGACATTCTTCAGCGTAGCCAGCTGAACCCTCAAATTTTTGATGTTCTCCTATAACCTTTCAATCAAAACCCTACCAGAAGCACTAATCGACCTCTCCGAGCGAGCTTCATCTCGCTCTCGTGTCAGACGATCCACATCCAGTTGGAAAAAATGATTCTCTCGGGACAAAGCCGCATTCTTATTTTTAGCCTCCTCGAGAAGGCGCTCGGCTTGATCCCATCTTTTTCTCCCTTTAACAAAAAGACCTTCGGCTTCCTGTCTTTTCGCCCTATAATAATTCACATCCTCTAAATCTTTGTTCCTTTCTTCCAAAAAAACTATCAATATCGCTTCGATAACTCTCGCTACCCGAGGCAGTATGAGACGCTTGTCGACCCTCCCGAAGTCGGTCAATAGCCAATCTGGCCTCTTGAAGTTTTCTCTCGCTCTCTTCCAGCTCGCCTTTTTAAAAGCAAGCAGCAAATCCGTTCTTAGCACAACGCTGCAAAAACAAATATGTACATAAGTGACTAAAGAATAAAAAGACTTACATATCGAATTCTTTTTCACAAGAGCATTGCGAACTTTCTCTTGAGCCAGCTCCTCTTGCATCCGGTAAAACTCTCGTTCATGATATTCAGCCTCGCCAGCCTGATCAAAGTTATGAGCCAAAAGACCATAGGCATGGTAGTCACCCTGATAAAAACAAAAAAGATTGTAAATAAACAGTTAACACAAAGCCTCGGCAACATCGGCATACGGGCAATAAGCATGAAAACACAACTCACCGCTTGAAGAATAGCCAAGCTCTCTTCATAGGACAAGGGTGGATGGCGAAGATCATACTCGGCCTTGGGACAGTCGCCTCCAAAGATATCACCTAACTTCTTGCAGAAATCAGGATCTAAAGGACGCCCCAAGGGATTCGTGGCATAGGCTTCAAAGTGAGTTGAAACTTCAACAGTAAAATCATTGGGGTTATGGTTTTCAAAAAGGACTTCCTTAAACCTCTCCGTAGTATATGATTGCCTATATTTACTAGCGTAACTCGGAGCAGGCGGAAACTTCGAACTTTGCGGAAATCTGACAACAAGTTCTTTGAAGAATCCATCTCAACAAATGAACCATCCCTTTGGGGAGCAAGAAGGTCCACAGGAGTGACAATTATTTTTGATGAAGGAACAGAAGGTTCGGCAATAGCACTTGTGGAAATTACCATCGCTGAGGCACCGATGGTAGCACTCGGCATAGAAGAACCTGTAACAACAACGTCTGAAGCAGCACCGGTGTCAGCAGCTGTAGGACCTACTATAACTGAGGCAGAGGCACCGACGGTGGTAATAGGCAAAGTATCAGAAGGATTCACGACACCCACTTCTTTGATAACCGTTTCAACGGCCTTCGGTGCTGATACCTTCTTACCAGCATTCGTAGATTCCTTCGGGGGTCTCGTAGCAGCTCGACGACGTATGGGCTGAACTCCCTTAAGAATCCTTTGAAAAACAGAATTTTTCAGCGGCTGCGAAACTTCCGAATTTTCCCCATATTCAAAATCCATCAGATCGTGGCTGAGGTTTAGGGCACCTAAAGACTCTCCCTGCAGATAAGGACCCGTATTTCTCAGGAAACAAATAGAGGCAAGTATGAATACTTCAGAAAAGAACGTAAGAAAGTATTTGTTACCTGCTGCATAGTCTCCTCATCTGTTCGGGAACGCTTAAAGCTGCCCGAAGGCTCCACGAAAATACCCTTACCTTTCCCCGAAGACGAGCGGGATAACCCTTTATCCTCGTCAGAAGAATGAATAGAGAACAAATGATGAGTCCGAAACTCATGCCCTGCATCAAACTCGGTCCAAGGGAAGAACCGACTAGAGTCCTTCCAGCCTCGGAGTACGGGACCTTCAAGGAGTATAGGTTTCGAGTACCAGTCTTCGTCCATGGAGTATCCAGGGACCCAGGGATGATATTTTCGCTACCTTCCACGGACCGAAAGCTGACCCCCTAAGGAGCAAATTCGTTGTCTAGGGTTAAAAAGGGTTCATAATGCTTAAAGAAATTCTCAGCAGTAAAATAGAACTTCGCTGTAGATCCGGCAAGGAAATTACTTTCGGAGCGAAGAACCCACTGATTGATAAGGTAAATGGAGCTGCAAGTAAGCTGCATCACCCCCCGAGGTTTAGGAAGAGAGCAAAGGATGCGAAGAAACAAAGGATTAGAAGGCTTGTAAAGAGGGGGAAGTAGCCCTGCAGACATTTGATGGAATGTCACCAAGAGTCTGTTTTCACCACATTGGTACTCCTCGACCAGCTCTGGAGTCAATCTAAAAGAGCTAATAGCTTCAATCTGAAAGCCCTCTTCTTTGAAGTCCATACCTTTCATCTTTAGAATGAGGGCGTCAACCTTAGAAAAAGACGACATAGAAAGAAAAGACACAGGAAAGGAAAAGTGATACCGCCGGCGACCGGAAGTTGCAGAGGCATTTCGAATCAGAGGGAAGGAAGATGGGGAAAGTTCAAAAAGAATCAACTTTATGAAACAATAAGAGGAGTAAAACGATGGGTCAGGAAGGAAAGCGCTGGTGGAACACCTGATATAAAGTTGCAAATTGAGGGGTTTCACGGAAAGAAAACGCCGGCGCCAAGGAAGATGGATACGAAGGAGCTAAGGTATTTTTAGAGGGAGAACCAAAACTTAAATAGTGAAAAAGGAACCGGCGTTACCGGTCAGAAGGTGAAAAGCCGCGAAATCCTCGAGTATAGGAAGAACGTGTCGAAAAACTCGCACCTGGCAAGTAGTGGGGATATGTGGTTAAGAAGAGGTGGCTAAAAAGGGAATTTCCTCTCTTCGCATCTTCTATACAAGGAAAGGAAAGAGGCAAACTGTGGAGGTAAAACCCCTCGGGACACGTGTCAGAGATCCAAGAAGCAAGATCGCGCCAGAAGAAGTATCGGCGAAGCCTCGGGACCAAACCAAAGAAGGGTGAGACCGAGGGCACCGAGAGGAGAATCAGAAGAAAGGGATTCGGACTCTGCCCTAAAGGGCCGAAGCCCCAAAACCATCTTCAGAGGACAACCGAAGGAACCGCCTTACTCGACAAGGACTGACACCACCACGATTGAGTCTCTTGTCTTATTAGCTGTAAACCACCCAAGATCGGCCTATATAAAGCGAGCTTGGAGAACATTGTAAGGGTTGGAATCTTTTGGGTGTAACCTAAGCGGCAAGAGAGGGATTAGGTCTGTATCTCCTCTAGCTCCTTAGGATCATAATCCATGTAGTTGCAACACTGAAATAAATACAAATCTTCATACATTAGTCTTCTAATTAATGTCTTTTTACATATTTTCGGTACTGTTCTTGAGGTCTATGTACCTTGAATCGTGTTTGAATGATTGTGTGTGTGAGTGAGATCTGAGGGCTAAAGAACATCATGTACCTATGCAGATTTTCTACTCATACAGTTTGGCGCTAGAAACAGGGACTGATTAAAACAACTTAGGGTTTGCCTGTGATTTTTTGGGTTTTCAAATTTTTCATAGATTTTTTCATTCTTTCAAAAATTTTCAAAGCTTGTTCTTTAAAAGAATCTCCAATACCTTAAACATCTAAAAGATCCTTCCAGGCTTTAGCATGTTTAGGGGTTTTATGAGCAAATCATCAGATGGTAAGGTCATCAACTAAGGGTTTCAAACCTTGGCATGACGAAACCGATTTCAAAAATGGTAGTTGATTTTCATCATATATGCCTTAAAACTGAGGTTAGCTTCAAGAAAACGATCATGGAAAAAAGAAAACTGTAAACCAAATTTTAGGGTTTTCAAATTGCCTGCTATATTTGGAAATAAACTTTTATGAAGAAACCATTGGAAAAGATGGTTTCGGCTAAAAGACAAAATACATAGTTAGGGATATATCTAAAAGGAACGAATACGGCCTACGCTAAAAACCAGCACGATAAAAACCGTTGCAACGTACAGACCTACACGGACGACATAGTACACTGCAATAGCCGCTTTGGAACTCACGGGTTTTTTGTCTTCTGACAGGTCACGACCAGAATGGCTTCGAAATCTAACCAGGCTCCGAAACATCGAGTGGGATCTTCGAGGCAAGGAACCGGTTCCTCGAGGCAACATTACACCAGATTTTCAACGAGTAAAGGGTTATCACCCGAGGTGGCGGCAAGCACAGTCCAACACAGAGAACAAGTAAACGAGGACGAAGTGCATGTAGAGGACTTAGGCCCAGAGGGAGAAGGATTCCCAGAGGGTGACGAACCACCTCAACAGCAAATACAAGAAGAAAATGGAGAAAACGACGAAGATGAAGACGAAGCGGCTGTCCCTGACAACGACATGCCTGAACACCAACCAACCGAAGAAAATACGGCGAGAGCTGCACAATTCAGGAAGTTAATTTTGAAAAACAGAAAGATAAAAAAGCTAAAGAAGCAACTAGCCGAAGCAAACAAAAAGGTGGCAGAAAAGTCTGCATCCAATTACAAAGGATGCAGTGAAGGATACTCTCGTCCAAACAGTGTATCTCAATCGAAGGAGCACTCCGTATCCAAAACATACGTCAAGACTAAGGGCATCAGCAAAGGCCACGAAATCACAGTATCAAGCAAGAGGACCGAACCAGGAGCGTATCCGAAGGAAAGCATACATATACTTAGCGAAGATAGCCGAATGAAGAAGGACGCCGAAACTAGGGCCCTACAACAAGCAATGTTGGATCAAATCAAGACACTCCGAGCAGAACTTTTCGACAACAGAATCCAATCAAACGACAGGTTTAAGCTCACACAAGCAATGAATGATGTAAATCACTCACCCCTAAGTCCAGAAATCCTCTCAATGGCGATTCCTATAAAATGCACTATGCCTACCTTCACATCAATCTTCGATGGCTCGGGAGACCCGACCGTGCACATTAAAATGTATCTCCGAGTCTTTTTGGCTTATGCTGATAGATTCCCTTCTAGCCTGAAAGAAGAAGCCCTTGCTTGGTACGACAACCTCACAGCCAACTCGATCTCGTCCTTCGAAGAGCTGTCCAAAGTCTTTATACTACACTTCCTATACAACAACTCCTCCAAGCCGGGGGTGGAAAAGTTATTCAGCATTCGGGTACGTGCAGGTGAGTCCACCAAGAGTCTGACAAACAGATGGACTGAACAGTAAGTAGAGGTGGGGAACGAAGCTACAAAAAAGGACAAAGTACAAGCATTCCTTAACGCTCTTGATAAAAACCATCCTCTATATGACAGGCTCTTCTCCAAGAACCTCGAGACGCTACAAGATCTCCGGAAATACCAAAAGGAGCGAATCACCTTAGAAGAAATCAAAGAACAAGCAACCTTGGGGAAGGAAACCACCCTAAAACAGGTCCACTCAATAAACAATTTATCACTCGAAGAACGAGGTCAAACAATGAATACTCAATCGGGGGATCCGTCGAAGCGAGAAAGATAAGAGGATAATGGTCTCTATGGAAACGAAGGCAAGTTCGGAGATGGCAAGTACCACGACAACCGAAAATACAACGATAGCAGATGAAACAGCTCTCGAGAAGAATATGAAGGAAATAGCAGCCAGCAAGGACAAAGAAACAAAAAATTTGGGACAACAAAGCCCGGATTCCCTGCCTTTAACGATAGAAAACTTCCAAAGCTTTGCGTGCCCATCGAGGATGCTCTTCGGACTATCGAGCAGTCCGAATTCGCCGGTGAAATAAGATATCCCAGAAGCAGGGGTAATCAACCAAAACACACAAAGAATTCAAGGGCTACTGTCAGTTCCATAAATTTTACGGGCATACGACAGAAGATTGCGTTACGGCACAGGACCAAATTTATTTCTTCATAGCCAGAGAACAGTTCAAACACCTCCTGGAACTACCAAAGCCCCCTCCAAATCAGCCACAGCCAAAGGAGGAACCGAAGCATGAAGCTTATGTGATAACAATCGATAGAGATATTCCAAGGTTCGGCGCTTGCAATTCCATCGTTCACACGAAGGGCCTCGAGGGGATCCAAACAGAACGAATCCATAAAAGGGATTTTGAGGGAAAGGAAATACTTAGCGTAGTCACGAAGAATCATCTAGAGGAATGGCAAAAGCAACCTATATTCTTTTCTGCAGCAGACATCCCCAACGAGGGAAGATCACACAACGACCCATTAGTCATCACCCTCCAAATCGGAAAAGTAGCGATGCCAAGAATACTGGTGGACCCCGGGAGCTCCGTTGACATACTTTTCGGACAAACATATGATAAGATGAAGGGAAAGAAAGCTGCTTTGGTGCCCTCATCGTATAATATATTCGGATTTAATGGCAAACCATCGACACCTCGGGGGGAGCTAATTATAACAATTCATGTTGGCCGACAAAAGCATCCAACTTTATTTTGCATAGTTGACATAGACTCTCCCTATAACGCTATCGTGGGAAGGCCGTGGTTGCATGGCATTATGGGAGTAGCCTCCACCTTGCATCAGAGGATCAGGTTTCCAACTCCACGAGGGATCGCGGAGATACCAGACGAACCTTCTGAAGCTTGTGCCTGCAACGAAATAGACATTCTGGACAAAGAAGGTAGCAAGGAATGCTCGGGGCCAACTAAACAACCAAGGATAACAGATGAAAGTATATAAAAATTCATAGCCGAAACAGAGGCAGGAATGGCAAGCATTAGGCCAGACAACAGAAAAAAAGGACCAGCGTCCTGACAACAGAGAACAGTTCCTCGTAGCAGCAGGCTGCCTCCAGACTCCGAATGAAACAATTGGGCGAGCCTTGCGAAGGCAGGAACATTCAGCAAGAACCTTTCTGGGCAGGACCATTCGTCATAGAAAAACAACTCGGGAACGACACATATAGCTTGATCAACCTCGAAGGGCAGAAGTTGAAAACCCCAGTGGAGAGGAAGCATATGAAACACCTCGTCTAAGAAAGCAACTTTTTATGTAAGCAGCACTCGTAGAAAGATTGAATAAATAAAAATCGCACCCTTTGATGCAACTTCTTCCAAAATCAAACTCCAGATCCTGCCAGGGCGGGTAAGAAATCCCACCTGGCTAGGCATAACGGCAAAGGCTTTAACGCCACGAATAAACTGGCCATGACGCCATCTCCCCTAGTGCCTCGTCGCAAAATAAAAAGGCTGTAACGCCAAGGCAAAAACGCCAAAAATAAAAAGGCCATAACGCCGAGGCAAAAAACGCCAAAAAACAAAAAGACCACGAATAGCAGGCACAGAGCTGATGACCATATAAATTGTAAGGGCCCTACGAGCTATATGGCACAATCCTCTACCCACAAGACACCCCGTTAGCGGTGGGCGCCTTGAATCAAGGCTATATAAGCTGATGATACATTCGTGCCCACTACCAAACGACCACGAGGACCTCACGTTCTCGGACGTCGAGGGGATGATAAATGGGATTAACATCTACCTATAGAGGAAGATGGAACCCCGAGGCAGCTAATTAGCTTGCATTTACGGAAAATGACAAGTGAGTTATACAGCCAAGGGACCTCCTCCAAATAAAAAACAGCCTTGAGGAGGGGCATAAAATAGAAAAATAAGCAAATAAATCCTATATATATATAATCAGTGCAGGTCAAGGAAAGCGACAACAAAAGGTGTGTATAAACAAATGATTCGGACACAGCCAAAAAAAAAAAGGGGGGGGGGGGGGGGAGCAAAATTACTAGCTAAAAAATTCGTAAAACCTTCGTTAGGCACAAAGGGAGGCATCATCAAAAATCTCCATTTCCCTCATGAGACCCTTGTCAACTCGGATATTACCATCTCGAGTCCGAAGTCGAGAGTGGTCTGACCCCGAAGGAGCAATTTCCATAGCATTCGCGGTTTTCTCCTCACTTTCCTCATCGCTGTATTCCTGAACAGGTTCTTGAAACATATAATGATTCTCTTTATCAAAGATAGTACCCGGGGCACGGCCAGTATGCACGACAGTTTCTTCCTCAATTTCTTCCTCGCTTTCCCCTTCGCTATATTCCAAAGCGGACTCTTGAAATAAGTAATGACTCTCCTTATCAAAGACAGTACCTGGAATTCGGTCAACACATTCCTTAGTGGAACCTTCATGACTTCGGGAAACATTATCTGTCATACTGAGAGTCTTTCCCCCAGCACCATGCACAAGATCATTTTTTGAACCAGCAGTACCATCTCCAGGATCCTCCTTGGGCCCATGCTCGGATCCACCCGGACCATCATGGACACCCTCGGCATCACCACCAGAACTCCCTGAGTTTCCGCCTTTGGAATCATCGTTGTTATCATCATCATCATCGTCATCATCACTCGGACCATTCAAAAACTTTTCTAGCAAGCCTCTCTTACGAAGCTCATCCCTAGATAAGGCTACATATACCTCCTGAGGGAGCAAGTACTTATCACCGGGAAGTATGGCATCCGAGTCTCGCGCACCAATGGGGCCATAAGTAGGAGGCTCAATGCCAATGGTCCTAAAAAAAGAACGACCATGCTTTCGACAGGCCATACTAGTAGCAAAGGCAGTAGTTAGAGCAGATCCGGAAAGAAGTTCTTTGACAGCTTGACCATGTCTTAGCTCATGGTGCACGAGGGCAAAACCAGTCGCCATGCTCCTCACGCTCGCCTGACATTCAAAACGAAATTCTCGTTCTTTGGACAGCTGCTCAGCGCACCTCGCCACCTCTTCCAAGCGCCGCTTGCGCTCAAGCTCAAGTTCTCGAGAAAGTCTGTTCATATCGGCAGAACGACGCTGACGTTCTTCGGACAGTACTCGAGTCAGTTGTTTAACATTGTCTTCAGCCTCCAACTTTCGTTCGGACTCATTCACCAGCTGATTTGAGGCATCGTCCCTTGCCGCCACGGCATCAGCAACTTTCTTCTTCAAGTTAGCTTCGATACCTAGAAAACATAAAAACAAAAAACATAAGAATGATAGGACGATAAAACTCACTCAGGGATACGAAAGAAGCAGAAAACAAGAAAAGCTGGGTTAGCTCCCTTCTCTCTTTAAATATCATATATTCAGAAACCTCGTGCTGATTAGTGAAACGAGGCACAGAGGAATTCTTCCTAACATCTTCGGAAGTAATGGCCCCACTTTTAGCTAGCTATATTCGGTACTCATCAATGAGACGAGCAGAATAGTCTTTCGACTTATTAGCTACAGCAAGTTCCAGACATATATCACTACAACTCCTTTCCAGAAGATCATTTTTCGTAACCAAATCATTGTTGACATTCTTCAGCGTAGCCAGCTGAACCCTCAAATTTTTGATGTTCTCCTATAACCTTTCAATCAAAACCCTACCAGAAGCACTAATCGACCTCTCCGAGCGAGCTTCATCTCGCTCTCGTGTCAGACGATCCACATCCAGTTGGAAAAAATGATTCTCTCGGGACAAAGCCGCATTCTTATTTTTAGCCTCCTCGAGAAGGCGCTCGGCTTGATCCCATCTTTTTCTCCCTTTAACAAAAAGACCTTCGGCTTCCTGTCTTTTCGCCCTATAATAATTCACATCCTCTAAATCTTTGTTCCTTTCTTCCAAAAAAACTATCAATATCGCTTCGATAACTCTCGCTACCCGAGGCAGTATGAGACGCTTGTCGACCCTCCCGAAGTCGGTCAATAGCCAATCTGGCCTCTTGAAGTTTTCTCTCGCTCTCTTCCAGCTCGCCTTTTTAAAAGCAAGCAGCAAATCCGTTCTTAGCACAACGCTGCAAAAACAAATATGTACATAAGTGACTAAAGAATAAAAAGACTTACATATCGAATTCTTTTTCACAAGAGCATTGCGAACTTTCTCTTGAGCCAGCTCCTCTTGCATCCGGTAAAACTCTCGTTCATGATATTCAGCCTCGCCAGCCTGATCAAAGTTATGAGCCAAAAGACCATAGGCATGGTAGTCACCCTGATAAAAACAAAAAAGATTGTAAATAAACAGTTAACACAAAGCCTCGGCAACATCGGCATACGGGCAATAAGCATGAAAACACAACTCACCGCTTGAAGAATAGCCAAGCTCTCTTCATAGGACAAGGGTGGATGGCGAAGATCATACTCGGCCTTGGGACAGTCGCCTCCAAAGATATCACCTAACTTCTTGCAGAAATCAGGATCTAAAGGACGCCCCAAGGGATTCGTGGCATAGGCTTCAAAGTGAGTTGAAACTTCAACAGTAAAATCATTGGGGTTATGGTTTTCAAAAAGGACTTCCTTAAACCTCTCCGTAGTATATGATTGCCTATATTTACTAGCGTAACTCGGAGCAGGCGGAAACTTCGAACTTTGCGGAAATCTGACAACAAGTTCTTTGAAGAATCCATCTCAACAAATGAACCATCCCTTTGGGGAGCAAGAAGGTCCACAGGAGTGACAATTATTTTTGATGAAGGAACAGAAGGTTCGGCAATAGCACTTGTGGAAATTACCATCGCTGAGGCACCGATGGTAGCACTCGGCATAGAAGAACCTGTAACAACAACGTCTGAAGCAGCACCGGTGTCAGCAGCTGTAGGACCTACTATAACTGAGGCAGAGGCACCGACGGTGGTAATAGGCAAAGTATCAGAAGGATTCACGACACCCACTTCTTTGATAACCGTTTCAACGGCCTTCGGTGCTGATACCTTCTTACCAGCATTCGTAGATTCCTTCGGGGGTCTCGTAGCAGCTCGACGACGTATGGGCTGAACTCCCTTAAGAATCCTTTGAAAAACAGAATTTTTCAGCGGCTGCGAAACTTCCGAATTTTCCCCATATTCAAAATCCATCAGATCGTGGCTGAGGTTTAGGGCACCTAAAGACTCTCCCTGCAGATAAGGACCCGTATTTCTCAGGAAACAAATAGAGGCAAGTATGAATACTTCAGAAAAGAACGTAAGAAAGTATTTGTTACCTGCTGCATAGTCTCCTCATCTGTTCGGGAACGCTTAAAGCTGCCCGAAGGCTCCACGAAAATACCCTTACCTTTCCCCGAAGACGAGCGGGATAACCCTTTATCCTCGTCAGAAGAATGAATAGAGAACAAATGATGAGTCCGAAACTCATGCCCTGCATCAAACTCGGTCCAAGGGAAGAACCGACTAGAGTCCTTCCAGCCTCGGAGTACGGGACCTTCAAGGAGTATAGGTTTCGAGTACCAGTCTTCGTCCATGGAGTATCCAGGGACCCAGGGATGATATTTTCGCTACCTTCCACGGACCGAAAGCTGACCCCCTAAGGAGCAAATTCGTTGTCTAGGGTTAAAAAGGGTTCATAATGCTTAAAGAAATTCTCAGCAGTAAAATAGAACTTCGCTGTAGATCCGGCAAGGAAATTACTTTCGGAGCGAAGAACCCACTGATTGATAAGGTAAATGGAGCTGCAAGTAAGCTGCATCACCCCCCGAGGTTTAGGAAGAGAGCAAAGGATGCGAAGAAACAAAGGATTAGAAGGCTTGTAAAGAGGGGGAAGTAGCCCTGCAGACATTTGATGGAATGTCACCAAGAGTCTGTTTTCACCACATTGGTACTCCTCGACCAGCTCTGGAGTCAATCTAAAAGAGCTAATAGCTTCAATCTGAAAGCCCTCTTCTTTGAAGTCCATACCTTTCATCTTTAGAATGAGGGCGTCAACCTTAGAAAAAGACGACATAGAAAGAAAAGACACAGGAAAGGAAAAGTGATACCGCCGGCGACCGGAAGTTGCAGAGGCATTTCGAATCAGAGGGAAGGAAGATGGGGAAAGTTCAAAAAGAATCAACTTTATGAAACAATAAGAGGAGTAAAACGATGGGTCAGGAAGGAAAGCGCTGGTGGAACACCTGATATAAAGTTGCAAATTGAGGGGTTTCACGGAAAGAAAACGCCGGCGCCAAGGAAGATGGATACGAAGGAGCTAAGGTATTTTTAGAGGGAGAACCAAAACTTAAATAGTGAAAAAGGAACCGGCGTTACCGGTCAGAAGGTGAAAAGCCGCGAAATCCTCGAGTATAGGAAGAACGTGTCGAAAAACTCGCACCTGGCAAGTAGTGGGGATATGTGGTTAAGAAGAGGTGGCTAAAAAGGGAATTTCCTCTCTTCGCATCTTCTATACAAGGAAAGGAAAGAGGCAAACTGTGGAGGTAAAACCCCTCGGGACACGTGTCAGAGATCCAAGAAGCAAGATCGCGCCAGAAGAAGTATCGGCGAAGCCTCGGGACCAAACCAAAGAAGGGTGAGACCGAGGGCACCGAGAGGAGAATCAGAAGAAAGGGATTCGGACTCTGCCCTAAAGGGCCGAAGCCCCAAAACCATCTTCAGAGGACAACCGAAGGAACCGCCTTACTCGACAAGGACTGACACCACCACGATTGAGTCTCTTGTCTTATTAGCTGTAAACCACCCAAG
>JAJJMA010097801.1:0-10154 GCA_023529015.1 Papaver nudicaule
ATATAGGTATATGTTGATTTGGTAGTGGTGGTTGTGAAGGTGGAACAGATGGAGTTATCTGTATTTGGTGTTGAGATGATGGTTGTACTGGTGATTGTGGTGGTTGTAATTGTACGAGTAGAAAATCTGCATAGGTTCATAAGACACCATATCCATCAGATCTACTCATACATACAGTAACTCCAAACAAGATTCAATGGCGCGAGGACCATTAGAACAATACCGAAGGTAACAGAACAGTAATCAAAGGTTCAAGATATAAAGCAAAGGCTAAATGTATAAAGATTTATATGTATTTCAATGTCGAGATTACATGGAATATAACCCTAAGGAACCAGAGGAGATACAGACCTAATCACTCTCTTGCCGCTTAGGTTCTACCCAAAAAGAATCCAACCCTTACAAAGTTTTCCAAGCTCGCCTTATATAGGCCGAGCTTGGGTGGTTTACAGCTAATAAGACAAAGGACTAAATCGTGGTGGTGTCAGTCCCTGTCGAGTAAGGCGGTTTATTCGATGGCACTCCGAGGTTGATTCTGGGGCTTCGGTCCTTTGGGGCTGTCCGAATCCTTTCCTTCTGAGTCTTCACTTCGTTCGTGTGTGACCTCTTCTTCTTTGGGCTAGTCCGAGATTTCATTGATGATCCTCTCGGAGCGGTTAGGCTTCTTGGATGCGAGACACGTGTTCCGAGGGGTTTTACCCCCTACAGTTTGCCTCTTTCCTTTCCTTGTATCGAAGATGCGAGGAAAGGAAATTTCTCTTTCTGCTACCTCCTTGTCAAGTATCCCCCTACTTGCCAGGTGCAAGTTTTTTGACACGTTCTCCTAAGATCATGGCTTTTCACCTTCTGACTGGTAGCGCCGGTTTCTCTCCACTATTTAAGTTTCGGTTCTCCCTCTAAAAATCCTTTAGTCTTTTCGTTTTCATCTTTCTTGGCGCCGGCGTTCTTCTTCAGTGAAACCTCAATTTGTATCTTCATATCAGGTGAACTATCCGTTCCTTTCTCCTTGACCCATTGTTTTAATCTTCCTTTTCTTTCATAAAGTTGGTTTCTTTAGGATTTTCCCTTCTTCCCTCTCTCTATTTTCAAGTTGCCTCTGCTATTTCCATCCGCCGGCGATATTGCCTTTTCCTATCTGTATTTTCTTTTTCCATGTCGTCTTTTTCCATGATTGAGGCCCTTTCTTTAAGGATAAATGGTGTGGATCCTGATGGAAGGGGCTTTCAAATTGAGTCCCTTGGTTCTCCCAGATTGACTCCAGAACTGGTCAGGGAGTATCAATATAGCGAGGACGCACTTGTGGTGACGTTTCATCAGATAACTGCTGAATTGCTTCTTCGTCTTTATCAGTCTTCTAAACCTTTGTTCCTTGAAATCCTTTGTTCTCTTCCTAAACCCCGAGGGGTGATGCAGCTCACTTGCAGCTCTATTTACCTTATCAATCAGTGGGTTCTTAATTCTGAGAATAATTCCCCTGCCGGGTCCACAGCGAAGTTCTATTTTACTTCCAAGAACTTCTTTAGGCACTACGAGCCCTTTTTAACTTTAGACAATAAGTTAGCTCCTTGGGGGGTTAGCTTTCGGATGGTGGAAGGCAGCGAGAATATCCTCCCCGAATCTTTGAAATATTCAATGGACGAAGACTGGTCTTCGGAGCCTATACTTCTCAGAGGTCCTATACTCCGAGGCTGGAAGGACTCTGGCCGATTCTTTGTTCGGACCGAGTTTAATGCAGGTCATGAGTTTGAGACTCGACATCTGTTTTCTATTCATTTTTCTGACGAGGATAAGAGGTTATCTCGCTCATTTTCGGGAAAGGTCAAGGATGTCATCGCTGAGCCCTCGGGCAACCTAAAGCGTCCTCGGTATAATGAGGAGACTATGCAGCAGGTATCAAATACTCTCTTTTCGTTCCTTTCTGAAGTATTCATACTTGCCTCTATTTGTTTCCTGAGGAAGACGGATCCTTATCTGCAGGGACAGCCTTTAGGTGCCCTAAGCCTTAGTCGTGGTCTGATGAATTTTAACTACGAGGGAAATCCCGGAGTTTCACGGCCGCTGAAAAAATCTATTTTGCAAACGATTCTGAAAGGAGTTCAAACTGGTCGTTGCCAGGCTGCTGCAGTTCCTCCGAAGGAGACTACGAGTGCTGGCAAGGAAACATCGGCATTGAAGGCGACTGAAATGGTTATCAAGGAGGTGTATGCCACAAATCCTCTAAGTACCTCCCCTTCTATCGCATGTGGTGCCACTGCCTCAGCTAATGTAGTTCCTTCAGCTGCGAGGGCGAATGCTTCTTCGGAGTTTGTTCTTTCGACTTCTTCCGAGCCGAAGGTTGCGTTTAGTGCCTCTGCCTCAGCGATGGTAACTTCCATGAATGTTATTGGTGAGCCTTCTATTCTTTCCTCAGAGAAGATTGTTACGCCAGTAGACCTCCTTGTTCCCCGAGAGGATGGTTCGTATGTTGAGATGGATTCTTCCAAGGAACTCGTCGCCGGTTTTCCACAAAGTTCGATGTTTCCGCCTGCCCCGAGTTATGCTTGTAGATATAGGCAGTCTTATACTGCCGAGAGGTTTAAAGAGGTCTTGTTTGAAAATTATAACCCTAGCGAATTTACTACCGAGGTTTCAGCTCGTTTTGAAGCCTATGCCTCGGATCCCGCAAAGCAGCCTTTAGATCTGGATTTCTGCAAGAAGCTTGGTGATCTCTTCGGAGGTGACTATCCTCGTGCCGAATATAATCTTCGCCATCCTCCCTTGTCCTATGAGGAGAGTTTGTCCATTCTTCAGGCGGTGAGTTGTGCTTTTGCTGCCCATGCCGATGTCGCCGGTGCGTTTTGTTAATCTGTTTACTTAGTCTTTGCTGTTTTTTTTTTTTTTTTTGCTAGGGCGATTACCATGCCTCTGGTCTCCTGGCTCATAACTTTGATCAAGCTGGTGAGGCCGAGTATCATGAACGAGAGTTTTATCGGATGCAACAGGAGATGGCTCAGGAGAAAGTTCGTAGTGCTGAGGCGAAAAGACAATCGATATGTAAGTCCCTGATTCTTTTGTTGTTTTTGGGTGCACTTGTTTGTTGCAGTGTTGCTAAGAACAGATTTGCTACTTGCTTTTGAAAAAAGGCAAGCTGGAAGAGCTCGAGAAAAAACTTCATGAGGCCAGATTGGCTATTGATCGACTTCGAAATGGTCGACAATCGTCTCTGATTGCCTCAAGTAGCGAAGGCTATTGTAGCGATAGTGCTGTGTTGTTGGAAGAAAGGGATAGAGCTTTAGAAGATGTAAATTATTACAGGGCGAGGAGGCAAGAGGCTGAAAGTCTTTTCGTAAAAGAGAGAAAAAAAGGGGATCAAGCCGAGCGCCTTCTCGAAGAGATTAAAAATAAGAATACGTTGCTGTCCCGAGAGAATCATTTTTTTCAAATAGACGTGACTCGACTGGCGCAAGAGCGAGATGCAGCTCGCTCAGAGAGGTCGGTCAATGCCTCTGGTAGGGTTCTAATTGAAAGGTTAGAGGAGAAAATCAGAGATTTGAAGGTGCAGCTGTCTACACAGAAGAATGTTAATAAGGACTTGGTTACTGAAAATGATGTTCTAAAAAGGAGTTGTACTGATATATGCCGAGAACTTGCTTTGGCAAACAAGTCGAACGTCCAGACTGCTGCTCTTGTTGATGAGTACCGAATAAAGTTAGCCAAAGTGGGGCCATTGCTTCTGAGGATGTCAGAAAGAATGCCTCGGTGCCTCGCTTTACTAATCAGCACGAGGTTGCTGAATATATGGTTTTTAAAGAAAGTAAGGAGCTAACTCCAAATTCTTTTTGCTTTCTTCGCATCCTTGGTTGAGTTTTGTCATCCTATTATTCTTATGTTTTGTGTTTCGTATTTTCAAGTATCAAAGCTAATTTAAAGAAGCAGGTTGTTGACGTCGAGGCGGCGAGGGACGATGCCTCTAGTCAGCTGGTGACTGAATCCGAAAGGAAGTTGGAGGCTAAAAGTAGGGTTAGGCAGTTGACTCAAGAACTATCCGAAGAACGCCAACGCCGCTCTGCTGATTCGATTAGATTTTCTCAAGAGCTTGAGCTCGAACGCAAGCGTCGTTCTGAAGAAGTGGCAAATCATGCTGAACTGCTATCCAAGGAACGGGAGCTTCGTCTTGGATGTCAGGCGAGTGTGAGGGGCCTGGTGATCGGTTTTGCCCTTGTGCACCATGAGTTAAGACATGGTCAAGCTGTAGAAGAACTTCTTTCCCGATCCGCTCTAACTAATGCCTTTGCCACCAGCATGGCCTGTCGAAAGCATGGTCGCTCCCTTTTCAGGACCATCGGTGTTGAACCTCCTACTTATGGCCCTATAGGAGCACGCAACTCGGATGTTGTTTCTCCTATTGATGAGTACCTACTCCCTCAGGAGGTTTATGTGGCCTTAGCTAGAGATGAGCTTCGGAAGAGGGGCTTACTGGAAAAGTTTTTGAAGGTGTCTAGTGGTGGCGATGACGATGATAATGTTAAAGGTGATGATTCAGGGAATCTGGGTGATGCTGCCGAAGGTACCCGTGATGGCCCGGGCGAATCCGTTCATGCTCCCGAGGATGATCCTCGTGATGGTGCCGATTGTCCAAAAGATAGCCTATAGCCTTTGACTTATGTACTTATGCTTTTCCTTTTTTTAGCTGTGCCCGCGTCATTTGTTTATACACGCATTTTTTGTTGTCGCACCTCATGCCCTGCAGTTATATATATAAAGAATTTATTTTTCTATTGTTATGCCCCTCCTCAGGGCTGCTTTTTGTTTGGAGGAGGTCCCTTGGCTGAGATTCACTTGTAAATGCAAGCGAATTAACTGCCTCGGGGTTCCATCTTCCTCTATAGGTAGATGTTAATCCCTTTTATCGTCCCCTCGGCGCCCGAGAACGTGAGGTCCTCGTGGCCGTTTGGTAATGAGTACGAATGCATCGTCAGCTTTTGTAGCCTTGATTCAAAGTGCTCACCGCTAACGGGGTGTCTTGTGGGTAGAGGACCGTGCCATATAACTCGTAGGGCCCTTACGATTTATATGGTTATCGGCTCTGTGCCAGCTATTCGAGGTCTTTATGTTTTTTGGCGATTTTTGCTTTTGGCGTTACAGCCTGTTTGGCGTTTTTTGCCTTTGGCGTTACAGCCTGTTTGGCGTTTTTTGCCTTTGGCGTTACAGCCTGTTTGGCATTTTTTTCCTTTGGTGTTACAGCCTTTGTGATGGCTCTTAGCCAGGAGGTTTCTTACCTGCCCTGACAGGATCTGGAGTTTGATTCCGAAAGGAGTTGCATCAATGAGTGTTATTTTTATTTATTAAATCTCTTCGAATACTGCTTACAAAAGAAATTACGTTCTCAAACTAGGTGTTTCATGTGCTTTCCCTCCACTGGGGTTTTTAACCTCTGGCCTTCGAGGTTGATCAAGCTATACGTGTCGTTGCCAAGTTGCCTTTCGATGACAAATGGTCCTGCCCAGAAGGTTCTTGCTGGATGTTCTTGCCTTCGCTAGAATCGCCTAATTGTTCGCTCGGAGTCTGGAGGCTGCCTGCTGCCACGAGGAACTGTTCTCGGTTCTCGAGACACTGGCTCTCTTCGTTGCCGTCTTGTTTTTCGCTTAGCATTCCAGCTTCGGTGTCAGCTATGAATTTTTCTATGCTCTCGTCCGATATCCTTGGGTTCTTAGCTTGTTCCGAGTATTCCTTGCTACCTTCTTTTGCCTGACATCTATTTCGTGGCAAGCTCGAGCCTCGGTAGGATCACCTGGGATCTCCGCAATCCCTCTTGGGGTTGTGAACCTGATTCTTTGGTGCAAGGTGGACGCGACACCCATAATGTTGTGCAGCCATGCCTTCCTACGATGGCGTTGTAAGGAGAGTCTATGTCCACCACGCAAAGTAAGGTTGGTTGCTTTTGGCTGCCAGCATGAATTGTGAGCATTAGCTCCCCCTGAGGTGTTGATGGCTTTCCGTTGAAACCGAATATGTTGTATGCCGAAGGTACCAAAGCGACTTTCTTACCCTTCATCTTGTCAAATGTTTGCCCGAATAGTATATCTACAGAACTCCCAGGGTCCACCAGTACTTTAGGCATGGCTATCTTTCCCATTTGAAGGGTGATGACCAAAGGGTCATTATGCATTCTTCCCTCGTTGGGGATGTCTGCTGCTGAAAAGAACACGGGCTGCTTCTGCCACTCCTCTAAGCGATTCTTTGTGATCACACTGAGTATCTCTTTACCCTCCAAATTCCTTTTATGGATGCGACCTGTCTGGATTCCTTCTAGTCCCTTTGTATGAACAATGGATTGCAAGTTCCGAACCTTGGGATATCCCTGTCGATAGTAATCACATAAGCTTCGTGCTTTGGCTGCTCCTTAAGTTGTAGTTGATTTGGGGGTGGTTTAGGTAGCTCTAGAAGGTGTTTGAATTGTTCTCTGGCTATAAAGAAATAAATCTGATCCTGCGCCGTAACGCAGTCCTCGGTGGTATGTCCGTAAAACTTGTGGAATTGGCAGTATTCTCTTGAATTTTTCGTGTGTTTCGGCTGGTTTCCCATACTTCGGGGATATCTGATCTCGCTGGCAAATTCAGACTGCTCGATGATCCGAAGAGCATCTTCGATGGGCACACAGAGCTTTGGAAGTTTCCTATCGTGAAATGCAGGAAATCCTGGTTTAACCGTCCCAAATTTTCTGTTTCCTTGTCCTTGTTGGCTACTGTTTCCTTCGGACTCTCCCCGAGGGTTGTTTCCTCGGTTATCATTGTACTTTCTGTTATCATGGTACTTGCCGTCACCGAATTTGCCTTCGTTCCCATAGCGACCGTTATCATCTTGCCTTCCTCGCTTCGACTAGTCCCCGAATTGAGTGTTCATTGCTTGTCCTCGCTCTTCAAGCGATAAGTTGTTTATTGAGTGGATCTGCTTTAAGATTGTTTCCTTCCCCAAGGCTGCTTGCTCCTTGATTTCCTCCAAGGTAATTCGTTCCTTTTGGTATTTTCGAAGGTCCTGTAGCGTCTCGAGGTTCTTTGAGAAAAGTCTATCATATAGAGGATGGTCTTTATCCAGAGCATTGAGGAATGCGCGTACTTTGTCTTTTTCCGTAGCTCCATTTCCCACCTCTACACACTGTTCGGTCCATCTGCTCGTTAGACTTTTTGTCGACTCTCCTGGGCGTACCCTAATGCTGAATAGTTTCTCCACCCCAGGCTTGGAGGAGTTGTTGTATAGGAAGTGTAGTATAAAAACTTTGGACAACTCCTCGAAGGATGAGATCGAGCCGGCTGCGAGGTTATCATACCAAGCGAGAGCTTCTCCTTTCAAGATAGAAGGGAAGTACTTGCAGAGCACTTCATCTCTATTGGCGTAAGCCAGAAAGACTCGGAGATACATTTTAATATGCACTGTGGGGTCTCCCGAACCATCGAAAATGGAGGTGAAGGTGGGCATCGTGCACTTTACTGGAATTGCCAATGAAAGAATCTCTGGACTTAGCGGAGAACGGTTGACATCATTCATGGCTTGTGTGAGCTTGATCATGTCACTTGATTGAATTCGATTGTCAAAAAGCTCTGCTCGGAGTGCCTTAATCTGATCCAACATTATTTGTTGTAAGGCCTTTGCCTCGGCGTCCTTCTTCGTTGGATTTCCTTCGCTGAATATCTGGATGCTTGCCTTCGTGTACGCTGGAGGCTCGGTCTTTTTGCTAGATACTGTGATTCCCTGTCCTTTGCTGGCGCCTTTAGTCTTGATGTGTGTTTTGGATATGGAGGGTTCCTTTTGCTGAGACATGTTTGGACGAGAGTGTCCTTCGCTGCTTCCTCGGTAGTTGGATGCTGATTTTTCTGCCACCCTTTTGTTTGCTTCGGCCATTAACTTCCTAAATCGTACAGCCAAAAATCTAACAGAGGCAGGAAAAACAGTGCTAGTTAAGCATGTTACAAATGTTATACCTGTACATCATATGACCTCCTTCAAACTGCCAGTGGATACGATTGCTGGAATGAATTCAGCTCAGTCAAGTTTCCTGAAGAACAAAAAGAATAATAAAGGGGTTCATCTATTTCCATGGAAGAAAGCTTGTTTGCATAAGCTGCATGGGGGTCTGGGCTTAAGGGATATGTAACTGTTTAATCGCGCACTTCTAGCTAAGTCTGCCTGGAGGCTTTATACTAGACCAGATGACTTGTGGGTCAAAGCTTTATCTGCCAAATATCTCACAGCCGATGAAGGTCAGCCAGAGTGAAAAGTCAGATTCGTCCTGGAGCTGGAAAAACATCAGCTCAGAAGTGGATTTCATCAAAACAAATAGTTGCTGGCACGTGGGTAATGGTAAGCTCATCAAAACATGGTATGATACTTAGATTCCAAGCCTTGAGAAGCCACCAATACCAAGAGTAAGTATGGATATTGCATGTCAATTCCGTAACATAAACTCTCTGTTCAAACACGGTGGGAATGAATGGGATCATGACATTCTAAGGTTTCTCTTCTATCCTGAGGATGTTGGTCTTATTTCTCAGATCCCTATTCACCCTACCAAGAATGATCGTCTGGTTTGGAAGCTGGAAAAGAATGACATTTTTTCTGTCAAATCTGCTTACAGAAGAATGTATAAAGAGAAGTTTGCTCAATATATTCTGGACTCTACTCCTCTGAACAAGGTCTGGTCTAAGCTTTGGAGTTTGTCCGTCATCCCCAGAGTTAAACATTTTATCTGGAAATGCTTATCTAACTCTCTCTCGACGAGAATGCGACTTTCCAGAGCAATGAAGGACATAGAGAGAAGTTGTCCAATGGGTTGTGCTCACCATGAATCGGAAGAACATATTTTTCTCGAGTTGTGATTTTGCAAGGGCTACTTGGCTATCCTTAGCGAATGTGCATTCCACAAATATTACCTCATTCAGAAGTTGGGTCCTCAGTTGGTTTGATGAACTCAGTGCAGGCTTTATTTCTGAAACAGAAATCACTAAAAGAGCTACCATAGCATGGGCTATATGGGTTGAGAGGTGTAACGTGGTTTTTCAAAGGAAAACAGTGGATATTCAGGGCTTCATCATCAAAACAAGAGCGACACTTGATTCTCATAACACTTTTTCATCTGTTAGTTCTAGCACAGTCATTCCTGCATATGCATTAGCTCCTAGGAAATGTAGGGATAATATCTCACTATTAACTGTGATGGTTCTTTTCATAAAGAAACAAAATCAAGGTGGTATAGGACTAATTATTCGTGATTCTGCAGGTGAACCAAAGGCAGCAAGATGTGTGCACATTGAGGACTCCTGGAGTGCAGAACAAGCAGAATGCTTAGCTCTCGGAGAGGCGGTACGATGGGCAAAGGAACTCAAGCTGGATAAGGTCATCTTTGAACTAGACTCTCAACTAGTTGCAAATGCGGTTACAATAGGAAAGCTGAGCATATCCTGGAAGCTACATCACCACATCTCTGATATAATTTCCTTTTTCAGTCAATTTAGTAGTTGGAAATGCTCCTAGAAGAATAAAGTAGCGGATATTTTGTCTAAAACTGCTAGAATTGAGAAACTCTCTAGAATTTGGTTTAACTCCATCCCAAATTGTATTGCTAGTCAAGTCCTGATTGAGCGGTCTGTCAATTTTTAGCTTTTTAATAAATTATTTTTCCAGTAAAAAAAAAAAAAAGATCAAGGCAGTTTACTATGTACGCTGTTGATTTGTAGACTTTTTTAAAATCAAGATCCACACAAAGAGATGGCCGAATATTATAGGGCTAAGTGCAAAACCAATTTCCTAGAATAGAAATTCCCTCTGAGGCCACACGCAATAATAAAACGGGTTGGACCTCTATGAATATTAACGGTCCAAGTTTATGAAAAAGTAAGGCTCAAGTTGCAAATAAAAAAAAAACTTTTGCAGTATGAAAATGCCAACATGCCTTGCCAGTTAATCGACATATAGTCATATAATTACGAGCATAAAATCAATTATGTAATTGAAAGAATGTTCGGATAGCCTTATCCACAGCTCTGAGGATCGGGCGAAAATTGAGTCGACCAGGATGTAGCCGATTATCATCCAAATCCATAATTCCTAATCAAATTTCTTCTTCAATCTTCTCCCTTTCCTCTCCCAGATCATTCACCAACCTTTGCTGAGCTTATACA
>JAJJMA010097823.1:3506-20916 GCA_023529015.1 Papaver nudicaule
AAGAATATCCCAAGTCAGATTTCTAACAGTACATATGATATGTACTGGGGGCAGTACATATGATATGTACGGAGTGAAGTATAAGATTATCCCAAGTCAGATTTCTAACAGTACATACGATATGTACTGGGGCAGTACATATCATATGTACCGGGTGAAAACAAGAAGAAGTAGAAAAATATCCCAAATGAGATTTTTAACAGCACATATGATATGTACTGGGGGTAAGTAGAAGAATATCCCAAGTCAGATTTCTAACAGTACATATGATATGTACTGGGAGCAGTACATATGATATGTACTGAGTAAGTAGAATAATATTCTAAGTCAGATTTCTAACAGTACATAAGATATGTACTGGGGGCAGTACATACGATATGTACTGAGTGAAACAAAAAAAAAGAAGAATACCTCAAGTCAGATTTCGAACAGTACATATGTTATGTACTGAGCTCAGTACATAGCATATGTACTGTATCTTCTTCTTCATAAATTTATTCTCGAATTTTCTTTTTCAATCTTCTTTCCACAATTCCATCTCGAATCTTCTTGTTCACCTTCACTTCACATCGAATCTTTCACCATCACTCGTTTCTCTCTTTATATCATCGCAAAATTGAAAACAAAGAACTAGATCTGAAAATTATTTAAAAATAAAATCCATCTCTTTATATCAGTTTTTGAAATTAAATTTCTCATACACTTAATCCTGCACTTTATAACAGTTAGCATCTAATTTCCCCAAAATATACGAACCCTAGGGGTTTCAATTTTATGAACTTTTAACACAATCACAAAAATCAAAACTACATAACCAGATACAATCGAGTATGTTGTTGGTAGTGGTGTACTGGTGTGATGGTGGAGATGTAGGCAGCGTATGGAGAAGAAGAAGAAGAAGAAGAAGAAGAAGGGGGTCTGTTTTACTCTCTTTCTCTCTATCTATCTCTTTGTCGTGAATATGGAGAAGAAGAAGAAGGGGGTATTTCGGTGATTTAGAAAATATTGTTTAAACTTTCCACACGTGTGCCACCGGTTTTCTCTTTGGTTTGGACTAAAGACTAAACGAGTTTTTGGGTTGGACCAACGACTAAACTATCTAGTGAATAGTGGACTATTCACTAGATTCTACATCCAAAAATGGTGCATAGCTCAGTGGTTTGACGCCCAGCCCGCAACCTTTAGAACGTGGGATCGAATCCCTTAGGCTGACATTTTTGTAATTTAAAGGAAATTATGTATGTGGGGTGAAATTAACAAAAATTGGGTTGAATTAACAGCCGTATTTAAACACCGAATGATGCGCGAATGCGAATAATTCGCGATTTAACCGGCAGGCCCATAAAATACGCGATTAGAGGTCGGTCTTTCATTTGGACGGACGAATGAAACGTTATACGCGAATAACGAATAGTTCGCGAAAAATTCGCCGAATTGCTAACTAGGGTTCAGGTATACTATATATAAGGAAATCTTTTTCACCCCTGCTAATGGTCCCTCTTCAAACCACGGTAATTTTTTTTTGTCTTATACTACCTCCGTTCCAGTTTAGATGCCATAATTGGGTTTTGATATAGTCGTCATAAACTCGCTAAATTTGATGTTTTTCCACAAAATTTTCAACAACACCCTAGCATTTTATCTTCTATGTTACGTTTCCAAACTAAAATGCAAAGATTTTGTCAAAAAATTTGTAGAAAAACATCAATTTTAGCAAGTGTAAGGCGAATATATCAAAACTCTAATATGGCATCTAAACTGGAACGGAGGGAGTATGATAATTTGGAGGGGGACAAATCCGGTCCCCCCCATTAGCAGTCTTGATCTTTTTGGTGGGCATGTCCTAGTTGAACATGTAGCTATACGTTATGATCATGTCAGACTAACTTTATATGTTTAGGATCGCTAATGATATATATCCCGGGGGAGAGAATCCCGGGATAATCCCGTGTCTCACACACACTGGTGGGCCCCCTGCTAATCCTAATTGGTGGGGCCCACACACCCAAATCTAAAAAAACACGAACCGTTAGATCCCCTCACGGGATTTCACACGGTATTTTGCACGGTCAGTATAGCAAGGTCGGTTTAGGATTGATGAGATGGGTGTGTAAATAATGTTTGCCCACCGTAATTTCCTAGCAGTACAGTGGTATAGGATAGCTGGAGTATACTCTAGTCTAAAGCTAGTAGACAATAGACATCGAAAATGCTAGTTGAACACCAATCATAGACACCATGTTTGGACACCAACATGTGGCATTGAGGTGTCACAAAATTAGTGGATGAGTTTTGTAATGGTTGCCCCCCTTGTTGGTCTATATTGGGTGAGGTGGAGGAGATTAAGGGTCCACATTTTGACACATATTGGTGTTTAGATGGAGTGTCCATGGTTGGTGTTCACCGAGCACCTTCGGACATCGAACAACTGTTCCAAGAAAACCTGACCAAGAGAATTATAACTGGGTGCACTTCATTTTATTAGTTAGGCTATGATGCTGCTCGATTAAAAAGATTGGATGACAGGAGAAAAATATTTCAAGGTTATGATGATGCTCCTCCAGTTACCTCCCCAATTCCATTCCACCCTCAATTCCTTCCATGCCAAACGCAGCCTTAATCCCAAACCCTAGGCTCATATCAGCAGGCAAAATGATGTGGTGTAAGCCTTTGGCGTCATGGATAGAAATGATTACGGCTTTAATCCCATTTGTACTGATATTAGCGTTTCATCAGGGAACGGCCAATATTTTGGCGTTCTTCTATGTATTTCTATCAAAACGCCCAATCTTTTGGCTCCCCTCTACATTTTCTCTCAAAACGGCAAATCTTTTGGCGGTTGGCGTAAAATGTGATGCAACGACTGATCTTCTGGCGCTTAGAGAAGACTTTCACTTACTCTTTCATATGAAAGAGTGGCTGATAGATTTTGGGGAAAAAGTTGAGGAAAATGGTCCATGCTCTACCCATAGTAGAAGCAAATTTGCTCATTTGATCATACTCTTTCATTTTGAAAGTCTCATAGCCCTTGCTCTAACAAAATTGAAAAAAGATTAGAAAATTATCCAACGATGAAAAGATAGAAACACCCCTCTCTGTGTTTAATTTTATCAATAATGTGGAAATGACTAAGTAGTCATTATCAAATCTAATAATAACTCTTTCATATCGTTTTCTACTAATTACACCCATCTCTCTATCACACTGCCAACACCACCACTACTACATCCACCACCAACACATTCCACCGCCACTACCACATTCACCACCGCCTCTACCACATTCTACTTATAAAAAATGCTACATGTACTGTGAGTTCAGATCCGCGATTGGGCTTGTTAACATGAGTTTGTGAAGCAAGTAAATTTTAAAGCTTTGTGTGTGCGTGCCAATGAAATTCAACGATCAACAATACCCTAAATGCTGGGTTGCACTGACACGGACGCGGTAACACAGACACGATACGACACAGACGTGGATGCGGAAGCAGCAAGTTTGTCAAAATCAGTAGGACGCAGACACATTATGAAATCAATTATATTTCATACTAAAATATCGATGTTATGAATTTGACGTCTGAATAACACTACTAAATTATTGATAAATTTAAATGCAGTAAATGAATGAGTATACATATGGATATAACAACTTTTGGATTGAAAATTTTGGTATTATTAACACGCATTCATATTACATCATATGTGACATATACATGTAATGTCACTGATGTGTCTGACGCGGAGACTCGCGTGTCCAAAAATCGACACGAATCTGACGCAGAAATGGCACTAAATTAGGCGTGTCCGTGTAACCCAGGTAAATGGAATGCTAACAAATTTCCAATTCAAACGCAGTTGTAGAAATCCAAAAAGTGATTTACGACCTCTTTACTTAAAAGAATTAGTGGATAAACATAATCCGTGTGCATCTATGCCTACCTACTACATTCCTACGAAAGCAAGTCTTACAATTCTACTGGCCATTTCTTTTTAGTTTTTCATTTTTCTTGGTCACCCACCCAATGAGGCTAGCTGCTTTCTTCATCACTAAGTCGTATATATTGTCATGCTTCACCACTTTGATTGGCCTGGTTTCCTCAAATCTCTTCTAGATTAGTTAGAACTCAAAGGTACAAAGCAGCGTCAACTACTAAAGTCGAGGAGTATCCCACTTCATAACTTAATGCATATAAACAAGCCATTCATTCATTGACTGTACTTGTGTTGAATATAATCACTAATCAGGTGAGGGTAACAGGATAATGTTGGGTTTCCAATGATTCTTCAAGCAGGCAGACAAAGATTTTCCATCTACTGGTGTGAGCTAGGGAATGATGCTAAGGGACTAGGGCAGTGCAATAAACAAACCCGAATCCATATCATCCGTTAGCCAAAGCCTTGTGTTAACAATGCAGGTATAACTGCAAAGGGTTTTCCTTGCTTGGGCCTGAACTTGCCATGAAATGATTAATGATACAACTGATCAGCTCAGCTTGTAAACAACAAGCGAGCAAAAAGGCGATGCGTCCAGTGCGCATGAATCATGCAAGTGCGGTATCAGCCGTAGAAATACTGGATTCATACATTGGTATCAGCCGTAGTAATACTGGTATCTCCCTATATGAATCATGCAAGTGCGGTCGATTCATAAAACAAAAGCAATTTTGATGAATGCCCATAAAATTATACAAAGACAACACAAGATTACAGTGTTTGTGAAAATAACAATACCAACAACAATAATAATAGTAGTAATAACAATCAAGGGAGTCCTCCTAATTTAGCCATACAACAAAAGCTTTCAAGTTTCTCTTCATAACTTGAGATTGCCAAAAAAACTCTTAAGAAAACTACAGCACAAATCTAGAATTCATACACGCAGGTACCATCATCACTTCTAGCAGTTGGGTCGTAGTTCTTTGCATTTGGGTCAACACAACCTTCTGGAACGGGAAGATTAACTTGCTGGGCAGCTTTGCCTGCAATGACATAAAAGAAAAGAGAAAACCTCGTAAATGAACTGGTGGGAACCTGATCCGACTTCCATTGCAATAAACATTTATTTGGTTGGAATAGCTAGAAATCAAACCTCCCATCACCAGGGCCTCTAGGATAGGAAGGAAGCTAACCATAGAAATTTCCTTGCTTCATGGCGTCTGCGTTTGCATCACCCAAAGCTGCGTCGTTCAAGTACTGCTCAGCCAATTGGACTCTCTTCACATTCTCTTGCTCTTGGACAAGCATCTGACCGTACTCCAAGAGCTTCTCGGCAGTCATCTTTGGTTGCTCGAATGTTGGGGGTCCTTCCTTTGAGTTCACAAGCTTCTTTCCAATCCCTTCAACTCCAATACCTCCGATCCACTTCCTCACTTCGTCATCGTATACTCTTGCCCTTAGAGCACCAAAGAAATCTGCAAACAAAAGAATACAACCACTTCAAATGTAAGTACAGTTCCCAATTGTTTGATGCCTGGTATGGATGAACTGCAATATTTACCACTCGACACCATGAGGCTTACCAATTGATTGCCCAGGGAAGGTGTCAACAATCTTGACGATAGCTTCATCAGCAATGTTGTCATGTTTGAAGATACCCTTGCAAACACCAATACGGTCTTCACGAGTAGGTGCCCAGTAGAATTTCTCCATACGTCCATCACGGATGAGAGGAGCGTACAAAGTGGAGAAATCGTTACCGGTACAGATGATTGGTACACGAGGATTGTCCTCCTTGTTGTACATACCGGGGAGCTGAACATTTGTTGGGTTATCAGCAATGTTCATGAGGGTGGCGTTAACCATCTGGTTGTTAACTGTGTACTGGGTGGTACCACCCATCCTACCAGCTCCTGCATCAAGATCGTTAATGAATAAACAGCACATTTTTCCCTTCTTGATGATGTCGGCTGCCTCACGGTACCGTTGCCTAATCAATTTAGCGGGCTCTCCTGCGTTTCCACTCTCAAGCTCTCCAGCACTCATCATGATTGGGCTGAAATTCAATTACCACAAAACAAGTAGTGTTAATCATCACTCAAGTATCATAAGAAACGGAATCGAATTCGGATTTTGCAACTTTTATTGTTCTATGAAATTCATAGAGGGAGTATGGCAAACTCACTTGATTCCCATCTTAGCCATGACAAGCTCACACTGGAATGATTTTCCTTGACCTTTTCCTCCCCAGATACCCAAAATAAGAGGAACCTGCAACGATTATATGCATTAGCAATCATATATATTCATCAAGACCCGAACTATATTCTTTACAGAAATGATCTGGTTCGATTAGTATATGCACCTTGATGTTGGGCAAGGTCATGAAGTTCTTGGTAATGTGAACAACAAGCTTGTCCATGAAAGCTGGAGCAATGTAGAATCCACTCATGGTGTTGTCAAAGTCGTAGCTAAACAAAAGGTTGATATAACAATGTATAATAAGAATCGCATCCATTGTACATAAGCAAATGAAAAACACTGCAGAAGCAAAAGAAACTCAAAATCAATTTTAATATCCTTACGTTCTTAGTCCTTTGCTGGCATATTCATAAGAACTCATGACGGCGTAGTGAGTTCCAGCATCCTGAGGAGCCTGGAAAAGGGAGTCAACCATTCCCTTTCCTCTGGTGATGTCTTGTTGATCATCAGACTGGTCGTAGGCAAGTCCCGCCCATTTGTCTGTATTCTTTGTCTCTTCAACCTCTTTCGCAGCAACAATTCTGAGGCTTCTTGACGATGGCTTTGGGGCAGAAAAAGAAGTGACCTTCTTCAAGCTGCTGCCCAAGAAGGCAGAGCTTTGGCCAGAGCTTGGCAAGCTCAACTGTATCAACGCAACATTCAGACCACAAATATTCAGACAATATCACAATTCACAGACATCATAACTCTATGATCATACCCATACAATCATTCTAAACTCATAAATATAGACAATTACACATGTAGAAATCCTAAACAAACCCAAATTACGAAAGGATCACAAGATGAAAAGCTAAAACAGACGAACTAGTGAAGAATTTTGGAAACTAGAGTAACATTGTAATTGTAAGTAAAGGTGATAAAACCAAAGAAAGTTAAAGAGATAAAAACAAACACTTACTGGTGTTCTGTTAACTGCTCCAACGGTTGAGAAAGCAGCAGCCATTGGTGATCAGACTTCTGCAATCAAACTCGAATAGAGTACTTGAAAGATAGCAGAGAGTTTTGCAAAGTTCAAGAAAGATAAGGTGAGGAGTGGAGTGTGAAGTGAATGAGATATAAAGAGGTGCAAGTGTGGGCAATTGAGTTCAAAATTTCCTGTGGATGGATTAGCTTATCAATTCCTAACGGCCACACACTCCAGATTAGTTGCGCGCCACATGTCGATCGATAGGGTAAGAGTTAGTTGTAGATGTAGATAACGTTAATACCAAAATAGAGGTTTCTGGGGGAATCAGTAGTCTTGAGGTTCTTAATGCTCACCTCTCATCTCTTTTCCAATAAGATAAATTTCACTGGAAAACAAAAATTTTCTGATGCAGGGAGTAGAAAGAGATGGAGAATTTTTTGGAGCTTTTCAGACCTGCAATAATGTGCACAAAAATTTAAAACATTTTAGACCAATCACAATGCTTTTGAATCTTTTTTGGTACTTTACTAATAATAGATGCAGTAATTATCCATCTTTCATACTAGACACATACTAAACACATCTGGATAATGTAACTGGAAAATGGTTGATCATTTGGTACCTGCACAATCTGAAGCGTGCTCTTTTCCTGGCGCTGCTGATCCTTGCTTTGTAGCTTCCCTGCTCTTTTCCTGGCGCCGCTGATCCTTGCTCTGTAACTTTCTTTCGAAAATCACATCACCTTATGGGTTTTACCCCAATTACTTGTGTTGAGTCTGTTTTCATTTTTTCATTCATCCTTTCACAAATGAATGAAAAAATGAAATGTATTTCTAGTTTAATCCAGCAAAGTGTAAACACCATGGTCATAGATCTTTTATTTATTTTCATAGAATTACAACAACTTCAACAGTCGGAACTTAGTTTACATACAACGGAACCTAGCACGTCTGGCCAACTGGCCGGGCATGAATTTCTCTCTAAAAATGAGTGGATACAATCATACAAAGCAACTGCAACTAAATTCTGTGCTTCGCTCACTAAGGCTTTTAATCTTTCACTTCAAGATCTTCGGTTCTATCTCCTCCAAGCTTAACTTTTTGTCTCTGGAACGATCAAGATTACGGACAGAAGAGATACTAAAGCAATTCCGACAAACAGAAAAAGACTCAATAGTTGTGTGGACATTTGTTCCTGGAGAATTTAGCAAAGGTTAATTAGTTATGCAACAGATAGTTTTTCAAGTGCAGCTATAAAACCATGGACGGGGTACTGATTTAATATAAGAAGACAATACCTTAAACGAGGAAGGAGCTAAAAATAAAAGAGCGTTTGCGCCAAAATTCTTTAGAACAGAAATAATCCCACGCTCTCTTGTACGAATGGGGGAGATCTCGGATGCCATTAGCAAACTAACTGGCACAAAAGACATCTGTAAAGAAATTAAAGTTTCTGTGGTTAACAAATTATGGGCTACAATTGGTACTCTGAAATTAGGAGAGGCTAGCAAATTACGATTTCAATTTTAATACACAGCACAGACCTGGTAGCAGCCAACGTAAACAAGCAGAGCACATACAGCTACTAGAGGATACCCCCCAAGAATCTTGTAGTAAGCGGAAAGAAAGAATAATAAAACCATCTGCAGCAGACATTGGAAAATTCTCAATATTCCTTCACGGATCTATAAATTTTAGAAGGCATAAAGTGGAAACAGAGAGATATGAGATTTAAATGATGGAAGATACATACAACGATACTAACACCACCACTCAGTAAAGGTCCCCCCTCTCAAGATTGTCAACTTTTAGAACGCCTAACCCTGTCATTAGAAACTGCAAAATGTCAACGAGAAATTGTTATTGGCATCAAAATCAACGAAAATGGTAAGTTCAGGACCGTGAAAAAGTAATTGCAAACAGAATTCGATAATGAGAGCCTACCTTAAGCAGACCAATAACAGCCGCAACTCGGGCAGCAACTGATGCAACAGCGAATCCAGCAGTCTACAATACAATTTCACGAAAAGGCTGAATAACGTTCTCTTAATATCAAGGAAATTCTTTTGGAGCTATGAAGCAATGTACCTGAAGAACGGAACCTGTGTAGTACAAAACACTTGGGTGCTCTGTTATCTGACATGGTTACAAAAGACTTATTCAGATACGGGAAAGAAAGATCCAAGAAATGGACGGAAATGACTAATTTAAAAACAACAGAAGTTATGCACATAACACATTAGAATAAGAGATACCTGCAGAAAAAGGATTAAACCTCCGCCAATTGTTAATGCCTTCAAACTCAGCCCTTGAAACACCTCCCAAAAACTGCCTTCAGACTCTTGATCAACATAGGCCTCTGTCAATGAGACCAGAGTTTCTTCTCCTTGTTTCTCAGATGCTTTATCACCAGCATGCCGACCGCTCAATCTGCTTAGTCCTGCAATGGCTTTCTCCTTGTACTTCTGTAAAGATGCTTTACCCTGAACTTCTCTGAGAGGCAACCGGCATGGAGATTCAGGCAAGCCCCACATACCTAATCCCATTAAAACTGCTACAGGAGCACTGAACCCAAACATATAACGCCACCCTCCAACACCATCAAAGACAAAATTTCCAGCAATACCTAACTGAATGGAAGAGAGAAAAAAGTAGCTTATGTCATTTGATCCAATGAATGAAAGTACTTGACTATCAGGTTCATTTGATTTACAAATACAGATTACAGAACATTACCCATATCCCAAGAACTATCATGAGTTCCTTCGCAAATATAAGTTTTCCACGAATGTGAGATGGGCAAGTCTCAGCAATATAAAGGGGAGCTCCATGCATGGCCTGTGGAACCAAATAATATCAACAGTAATTAGTAAAGTGCGTAAAATAGTTTAGCATACAGAGAAAAGTAGATTCAGATAGGCTCACCAATCCAATTCCAAGACCATAGAGAAGCCTCCCTAACACGAGAACTTTATGGTCTGGTGCAAACCCAGTGGTTAAACCACCTAGCGTATACAGCATAGCTGCTATAATAAGTTCACGTTTACTTCCTTGAACAAAATTCAATTTCTCAGTAAAAAGATAAAACTTGGCTGGAATACCCAAGATTAACAGCAGAAAGAACAGAAACATAGGTGAATCACCTAGAAAATTTGCAATGGGGTAGACGAGGACAGAACCGATAAGAGCTCCATAAAAAGGACTACTTTCCTGAACAACAAACAGATGACGATCTTAACCAAACTGCAGTTTAAGGATGATTCATGTAAATTAGACGACTATAACAGAACTAAGCCTTTTAACTAGAAGAGGGTAACAGAAATCAGTTACAAGACTTACCACAAGACCAAGCTGTACGGAAGATAGATTGAACCATGTCGTCCCACTAAGCTTTGGTGACTGTGCAATGGTCAAACATCAAAATAATAAGACACATAACACAATGTGGAACGTCTCTTAAGTGCCAATTCATGATGCCATATCAACAGTATAAACAAAGTGCACTAGGCCAAAATGCAAGAGCAGACGGCCAAAATGAAAAATAGTATACCTGCAAAGCGATAGTAGCTCCTGAAGTGGCACCAATATCATACCCAAAAAGTAAAGCACCAAGAGCTGGAAATAGGAACCTGCAAACTTTAGCGGTCATTCCTTAAAAGCTACAAAATTCAGTCTCCTCTCGGAATCCAGCAAAGATTGCATAACGCAAGACTCCAACTTTACATAGAAAGCTATAGTAAATGCCCTACACAATTCGCATTAGAAAACACTTGTGCAAAAAGGATTTTGCAGTTCTATGTACTGATTGTTGAGGTCTTTTGCATTACACCATTGTTCCTAAAGCACAATTCAAACTAAAATCAAACCAACTAACTGTTCTCATTTGCATTGTGCAAAAATTGCCCCCTTGATACCAAGGGGAGAGCCTGATTGATTGCAATCTAATAACAATCAACCTTGAAAATACCTAGAAATTTCAATGATTTCATATTCTAATTCCCCATTTTCTTAACCAAACTCAAACCCTCACACTCCCAAGACGAGGGGCCAATGCCCCCAGACTCTCTTCATGAACAAAAAGGAAAATATGAGTTGATTGACTTACGGTAGAATCACAGATGTCTTAGAGAAATCTTCATCTTGATGAACTACACCAGCTCCTCCATCTGATGATAAACTCTCTCTTTCAGCACTCACCTGACAACACCAGATTAAAATTAAGCAACCCAATTTCATTATATCAACAATCTAACAACAACCCAAGTTGAAATTCCATACCTTTGTATGTTTCCTGAGCTCCAATCTTGATGTTAGCAAAGGGTTTCTCTGAAAGCTCAGATTTTTATTCTTTTTGAAGTAATTTGAAGATGAGAAGCTAATTAAACTTATGGGTTTTGATTGAAATTGTGTTTTCGTATGTGGATTGAAGAAAATTGATGAAGTTGTTGTAGTAGTGGTAGTAGCCATGACTGTGTTGATGCTTCTTCCCTTGGTTGTTTTTGGTGTGTTTCCTTGGTTTGTAATGGATGCTGCTGCATAGAATCATGGTCTGTGATTTTTATGTTGTGTGTAAATTGAATACCTTCCTTGCACTTGTCTTTTTTCTTGTGATTCCATTTTTGTGTTTCCACAGCACTTTCTGTATTGAATAAAAATAATAATCAGAGAAGAAGGAAAAGGAAGAAGAAGGAGATGATCTAACGGCTGAAATTGTTTTGGTGTCTAGAGATATGTGCTTTGGTGGTGGTTGGGGGAGAAAGAGGAGTAAATGGTGATTAGGAGTAGCACGAGGCACTTTAAATACTCCCTCCGTTTCAATTATATAGGCAGAGAGACCAAATCTCTTAGAGCAAGCACTATGGTTGCCTAAGCCTTCTCTATTGAATAGAGAAAGGGAAAGGCGGAAATGGCGAAAAAATGGCAACCACGGTGGTCTTAGCTATTTGGAGACGGAAATTGGATTTCCGCAGATTTTTTGGGCGGAGATCCGATTTCCGTAAAAAAAATTCTGCGGAAATCGGATTTCCGCACAGTCAAAGCTTGACTTTTGACCTGCGGAAATCCGATTTTCGTAAAAAAGAGGTTTTTAGACAGGAGAATTTCCTTCTGCAATGGTTTTGGGTGAACAAGTTTTGAGAATTTGAATTTTGTTCAATCTAAAAGAGTATGTTCTCAACATATATATAAGCTTTGTTTGTATCTTTCAATTTGAATTTTCATAAAACGACTCTGAATTGTTTAAATAACTCAACATAATTTTCATTGATTTAGGAAAACAACTACAATACATGAAAATTGACTACAATACAATTTAAATTCCTAAAAACGAAACAAACTACATTGCAAATTCATTATCTTGAGATCCATCCTGAGATTGAGATTCATTCAAATTCGTATTTGCCAAAGTCCTTCTCATAATTTCCTGACGTTTGAGACGATACCACGCTTTAGTTGTTGGCGAACAATTACGTACATCCTTATCAATGATTGCCCTATCTTCCGCCTCTTGTTTTTGACGTGCCAATTCTCTTTGCGTTTCCAAATATCTTTCAAATAGTGTTGCTTGTCGTTCATCACTCTCTTTCTTAAGCAAGACTTTTTTCTCCATCATTTCAATTAGCTTAGAACTCGCATCACTCATTGTTGAATCTTGAGATCCTGGTGTCTCCGGTGTTGTTGGAGTCTTGCATCTAGTTGAGCGACGTCTTTTGGTATCTCCATCTTGACGCTTGCGTTTTTCGGTTGAAGTTGTTGCCATTGTAACTCCATTATCTTGATACAAAAAATGATGGTCGAAATTGGGTTCTTCAACCATTGGAATTCCCGTAGGAATATGAGTAGGGGTGGAAGTTTGAGGAACATAAGGAAATTGGGAGGAAGGAGATTCAAAGTTAGCTTGAGGTATATAGGGAGATTGGGAGGAAGTCATAGGAGGTGGAGTAGAATATAAATGAGTGTTGAAAGGAGGGTTGGGAGGAGGGGTGGAGTATTGAGTATGGGATGAAGTGTGGGGATGAGGGGTGGCTTGTTGAGTATGGGATGAAGTGTGGGGATGAGGTGTGGCTTGTTGAGTATGGGATGAAGTGTGGTGATGAGGGGTGGCTTGTTGAAAAAAGTTTGGGTTAGGATTACGGTTGAAAGGAGACCGAGCGTTAGAAGGAGTGGAGTTTTGAGAGCTATCACCATCATCCAAGTCGAGATTATCTCCTCGATGACGAAATGCACTCAATTGAGAGCGTAGAAGTTTGTACTCCTCCCTAAATCCAAAGATCTTCTTTTCACGCTTATAATACTCTTCTCTTGCAAGCCGACACTACAAAAATCAAATTTGAAGTTAGTATAAAGCAATTTCAAATGATTTAGAAATTTGTAGAGCAAACAACTTACTAGGTCAACGTAATTAATATCCGGATTTTGAGTTTGAACCTCCTCTAAATCATTTACAAATTTGTCGACCTCGCACTTAATGGCACTAAATCTACCGGAAACGCATTTTCGGTTGTGAGGATTTCCTTCCATCAATCTAACAAATTCTTCAAGAACAAGTGGCCAAAACGTATCTTTTCTACTCCCTTTCCAATTTCCACCCTTCTCATACTTAATATATGCATTCACAATAGCTAAATCTTCGGTTTTGTTATAATGTTTGGTCATTTTGAAGAAGAAGATGATGAATTGAAGAAGAAGAAGAAGAAGAAGAAGAAGAAGAAGAAGAAAATCAATATGATGATGATTTGAAGTAGGTTTGAGAAGAAGTAAATCAATATGATGCTTTTAGGTGATTTGAGAAGAAGAAAACCAAGTTTGCTTATATAGGAGTAGCCAAAACACAACAAAACAAAAAAAATAGACGTTACATGTTTGAATTCCTTAATCCAAAGGCTGTAATCGACTATCCGTTGGCAGATCGCGAGATCTAGCCATTGATTTTCTCGGCGGGAATTGGATTTCCGTCTCGTGCGGGAATTGGATTTCCGTAAAGAATTGGTTTCTTCACAGGAGATTGTTCCTTTGCTCAAACACAATGGTTCCTTTGCTCAAATATTTCATTATTCAAACACAATGGTATCTAAGTTACAATGGTCTTGAAGCATCATATTTTGAAGTATGTATATCTAGGTCTTGAAGTATGGAATAACAATTAAGATATTTTTTCCCAAATAACATTTTCATTAAACTTGGAACATAAACATACTAATTGAAACTAACACATAGAACTTGGAACATAAACATACTAATTGAAACTAACACATAGAACTTGGAACATAAACATACTAATTGAAACCAACACTAATAAAACTTGGAACATAAACATACTAATCAAGGTTGATTACTTCATCATTGTCCGAATCATAAATGGTTTGGACTCCAACTCTCTTTCCCCTTTTCTTCAAAATTCTTCTTTTTCGTTCTTGATAATAATCTTGTTGAGTCGGATCCATGTTAGCAACATCCATATCTATTATAATTGTCTCTTCTTCCTCTTCGGATTGGTAAAAATCCATTGGGTTGTTTTCTTCAAGATTCACAAATGCGGCTTGTTGAAAGTTGTTTTTCTTTTCTTCTTTTCTTGCTAGCATCTTCATGTAATACCCAAGTATTGATTTTTGTTCTTCGTCAATTGCAATACTCTCTTCTTCTTCTTCTTCTACCTTTATAGGTCTTGAAGAACTTGCACCCCTTGAAAAACTTGATCCATTCCTAACGATTCCCGCTTCCCGATCTTTCCTTGCATTTTCTTCTTGTTTAGCCTTTTTCATTCCAATTGGTCTTGCCATCTCCTTGTATTTCCAATAACGTTGTCCATTAGGTAGAATTTCGACACCATCAACTAATTCACCGGGAACATGACCGTTTTGGCTAGGATCACCAATATTTTGCTCATTAGTTAATTCATAATCATATCCGGGGAGAGTTTTTCTTAAAACTTCGTAGCACGCATCAAACTTGAATGGAGCTTTGTTGGCCTTCATAAATTGATCTCGACCTTCTCGGACCTAAACAAGAAGAGTAGTAGTAAAAACGTTAGTATGCTTTCTAATTAAAAACTATTACCACTAACATTATGGGAAATATTTAATAGCTTACCAAGTCTTCATGTGATGCGCCACTTCTATGTTGACGGTAAATACGGCCAAGAATTCCAACATACTCCACAACTTCTTTTCGAATGTGATTTTGCCATCGATTTTGAATCGAACGGTCATCTCTTTCATTAGGATTTCCTGTACATCTCTTAAAAAATGCAAAAAATTTTCCCCAAAATTGAGATCCACTTTGTGCGGCACCAACGGTTCCATCGCATGATACGAAAATAAAACAATTGGTAATGGCAAGATCTTCCTCAGGAGTGAATTTCTTAACCACCATTTTGATTTTGTGATGAAAAAAATTTGAAAATTTGAAGGGAGAAAGAATGAATCAATGGAAACAAGATTGATTGGGGTGGATTTGTCAAAGAGAGTGAATTTTCTTATATAGAAGAGATCCCAACGGCTATTTTTTTTGAATTTTGAAAAAAAGAGTCGTTGGGGATCTGACGGTCATGAAAAAATAGAAAGATGGATGGTTGGATGTTGAGGTGTAGAGGGGGTGTAAGGAAAAAAAGGTCAAACGGTATTATTTATGGGACGGAAATCCAATTCCCGCATGAATTCTGGGCGGAAATCGGATTTCCGTAAAAAGTTTTTGGCGGAAATTGGATTTCCGCCCTGCGGGAATCGGATTTCCGCCTCGCTTCTCTATTGCTATTGCCTGCTACGGATCCGTAGCAGGCAATAGCAAAGCCAACCAATTTCTCTATTGAATAGGAAATTTTGCACCATAGTAGTTGCATTTCTCTATTCAATAGAGAAGTTCTCCCAAATAGAGAACCATAGTGCTTGCTCTTAGATTAAGAAGACATTTTTAAAGTCATAAATTTCTTTGCTTTTTCTTGCTTTGCCCCTTGTCTTATTCCCTTCACAAGTACCTATGTATTATTAATGAGGGTAAAAATAGTAAAAAACCATCTTGATATTTGTACTCCGCCTATAATTTGAAACATGAAAAAGTCCATTTTCCGCCTATATAAAAGAAACGGAGGGAGTATATTCTAATCTCATTTAAAATGTGTTGTTTTGAGATAAACACACTCAAATTTTTTTAAGGGTGTTTGTTTTTTTGAGTCAGATCTGACTCAAGTTTCCATGAGAGAGAGTGTTTTTTTTTCTGAGTCAGATCTAACTCAACTCTAACTCAACTGAGTGAGATTTTTGTACATTTTACGCGATCGGGATTAAAATTAAAAACCATTGAATAGGAAATTTTGATGTCTGACTCAAACGGATTCGAATTATAGTCTGTTTGAATACACATCCGGAAGTAACTTTATTGACTTCTGGAAGCAAAATAGTCAGAAGTTAGTTTGGCAACACAATATCAGAATAACTTCTGATTCTGAAACAAAATCGTTTTGCTTCTGACTTCTGGAATTGACTTCTGCTTCAGAAGTGCTTCTGCATCCAAACAAGCACTTAGAGATTAGCAAGCTCAAAAGACATGACATCTGAAATAGATGATGGGGCACACGAATCTGTGCAACATACCAAGCAAGCAGGGTATTCGTGTATTATTTTGAATAAAACAAATGTCAAAATTTGGAAGACACCATTTTATTTATGTATAATACTATTACAGCAAATGAAAGTCTGAATTTAGTTTACATACAAAATGAAGTTGCAAATGGGCAAAGCCACTGTAACTCCATAAATAAATGTGCTACTAAAGCAAACCTTTCACTTCAAAATCTTTGATTCAGTTTCCTTCAGGCTCAAACCTTTCGTCTCCGGAACGATGAAAGACTACGAACAGAAGAGAGATTAGAGCAATACTGTCGAAGAGTAGGAAAAGATTATCTGCCCCCAATAGTTCCTGCAGAATTTAGCAAGCCTGTAACTGTATTGTTTATGTAACAAAATAGTTTTCTAGTGCAGCTCTAAAACCATGGCCGGGGTACTGTCTGGTTCAATATAAGAAGACAAGCATTTCAATAAAATCGCACTGAATCTACCTTTAATGGGGAGAAAGCAAATGTTGCAAGAGCATTTGCACCAAAATTCGTTAGAACAGCAAGACTAATACCACGACCTCTTCAGCACTGAATCTACCTTTATCGGTCCAAAAGATGTCCTTAGAGAAATACAAGTTTGTGTGATTACTATAATTTACTCGCACATACTAATGCGCCATAATACAGTACACACGGTACAGACCTGGTAGCAGCCAACGTAAAGAAGCAGAGCAGCCACGGCTGCAAGGGGATG